>NGZO01000007.1:1620121-1767490 GCA_002215965.1 Aspergillus persii | reverse complement strand
TAGAACTAATTACTAGTCTTCAGAACCCGTGGTTCTGAAGCCCCTTTTCCCTACGGGCGGATCATGTGACCCGGATCGGCCCTACTGAGCGAGCCCTACCCGCACTGCGGTCCGGAGGTGCGCAGTGCGGTAGGTGGTCGTAACACTTATATAATTAAATAATCGAGAATAAGTTACTTTAATTAAGTATATTAACTTTACCGGTTGGGCACTTCCTTTATATATAATCTTTAAAAATAAGATCTATATAGAGGGTTAATATTAAGATATTAAACTCTCACGTGATAGTAGAATCGAAGTTAGTTTTAATAAATAAATTACGGATGAAATAGGCCTTCACTAGTTTTAAAATCTTTTTATTCCGACTACTACTAGTTATATAACTAGAAGATATTATTTTCTAGTTCTTAACGGCCATGGCAGCCACTTTATATTTTAATTTAACTAGATATATAATAAGAATAATATTATTCCTATCTACATACCTGCATATTTATCGTATCTACTATAGCCTCTAGATATTAGCTACTTCTCGCCTCTAAAACGGGCGTATAGTATCTTAGTTAAGAAATAGGCACGCTTAGAAATTAATTATATCGATAAGTTTAATTTCTTAGAAGCCTTTCTACAAGCTCGTGAAAGCGCTTTTTAAGTAAATACTATTTAAAATAGTTTCGCAGGTGCTGGCCTAGTTCTACTTAATCTAGATAGGGTACTTAGTAAGCTAAATATTTAGCTAAAGACCCCTACACCACTAGGCAGTTAATCTACTAATATAGCTCTAAAAACGTCTTATATAATAAAGCAGCTTGAAAAGCAGGCATCTACTGTAAAGTAGTAATTTAAAGCGTATATATATAAGTATATACAGAGCCCTTTATCTTCGCTAGAAACGCGATTTAATAAGCTTATTAAAGGTTATAAATTATATCTTAATAAGCTTATTCTTACGCGCGAAGAAATACGTGAATTACGCACTACTAATAAAAAGAAACTTCGAAAAAAGAAACGCTCTACTAGGTAGCTAGCTATTACAGAGGGATTAGCTATTTAAGAAAATTTATAGTGATTTCCACGCGAGAATGAGGTTATTAAAGCTTAAAATACGCTTTCTCTAGATCTTATAGTACCTACAGATAGGCCGCGCGTACGAGCGCCCCCGAGGTATAGTAATTATTATATTTTAGGATATAGACGATTACAATGTCCTAATCGAGTTCCTAATTAATTTTTAGATAGAAATATAATTGTTTTGTTAATAAAGCCCCTAGTATTTGGCCCGCGGGCAGAAATTGGAGTGGAGGTGCCGGCTCGTTTATGGTGCCGGCTCGCTTATGAAATACGTTAAGGATCCGGATAGATTAGACTACTAAAATAATCGAATAAAGCAATTAAATTGATTATATTAAAACGAGTAGATTAAAGGTGTTCCAGACCTCCTTTCTAGCTATCTAAGAGGTCTATTTATAATGCTAGAATCGCTTATTCTGACCGCAATTCTATAGCTTTATATTATAATATTACAGAATACGTAATATCGTAATTTCGCTGCCGAGTAAGGCGATGATCGTCTTACCGCAACTGCTTAGTCAACTCCGCACTTCAACAGTGATCGACTTAGAGTACGGAGTAGGTAGATGTTTGCACGACCCCCTCCTTCCTTAGCGCCTGATTGTACATGCAGTAAAAGTAAAGCTAATAATAACGTATTCCACATGCGAGTCGGCCACCCAAAACGAATCGGCCACCTGTATTTCATATAAAATGGCCATTTTTCTAAGCCCAATATCTCAACAACAAGATAAGATAATTATATTCTTTAAAGTACTATACAAGAACTATCTACTAAATATCTTACATATTTATTTTCTAAACGCATGTATTAAGACTTAGCTTGTATTATAAGAATACTTAAAATTACAAAAATTTCAAGTGTAATTTATCTTACCCAGATATGCTTTGAATAGAATTAACTTATATTAATATATACTATTTATATAATTATTTTTATTATATATATATAATTTCGGCTTATCTGGACCTTTTGTTGTGGAGATATTCAAGTATAAAAAAGTAGTAGTTTATATGGAATACAGGTGGCCGATTCGTTTTGGGTGGCCGACTCGCATGTGGAATACGTTAATAATAATTCTAACGCGCTGATCGGCCAGGTTCTAGCAGGCGTGCCACTGCTCCGTGTAATAAACACGACCGCACAGAAACCTGGCCCCTCCATAAGTGATTTCTATTGCGGTTCTTGCCCACTCCCAATTTCCAACAATTTACTAATACCCATAAATTTTGATCAATTAAATACATGAATTAGCCCGAGTGGCCAATATTAGTCATTAGGATACTCATCCCGGATATTACTCACAAATGTCCGGCTATCCTGATCCCATCGCTTGAAGTATTTACCTGCCACTACGAAAAGAGATGGCGGTAGGTCTGAAGCACGGGGAAATATGACGCCAACATTTTCCTCTGCCACGTATCGAACTGTCCCATCTTCAAAACTGTGCAATAGTCAGCACACGGCCATGATTATATAAATTGGATGAGCATACAGGACGTGGTAGAAACTCTGATGCCTCCCCCCATGTAAGCGATCAACCCAATGTCCACCGGTATCAATCTCAACGTCCCATCCCATGATAACAGCCTTGTATTCATAGCGTCGATGTCGAATTACTTGACCAATCCGGTATTTTATATTACCCATGTAACCCGTGCGCGACTTTATCTGTTTTGGCAGTTCATCTACCGCTCGCATGACATGTAGATTTTCCAAAATATGTTCCTGTTCAACCATTCCCCGGAAGAGTGGCGCAATATATCGCTCGACAAGAAGCGTGTCGAAAGGAAATTCCGTTGCGAACAATTCCATCAGCCAAGGGAGGTGGTGTCTTAACTCGGCTGGCTGAGAGGAAGCAAGCAACATCGCCGACCAAAGAGCAGCGTAAGTTGCGCTCGCAACATCAATCGAATTCAAAGAACCAGAGCGACGAGGCATGCGCCGAACTGAATTCAGTATATTCTTGCTGCATCTTACAACGATATCTGATGTCGAAGATTCACCCAGGAGTGTGGCACGTTCAACAGGTGAGGCGCCCAGAAAATCTAGCTGGCTCTCAAGGTCTGCAACTGGAGTCTCCCTATCCGATCGAAATGGATCCATGTAGATGGTGTCACCCTCGTTCTCGTCCAGCACGTTACCATCCATATCGACACCGCGCGGAGGCCTAACGATAACATGCACATGAAAAGGAAACCCACAAGGCTGCGCGCGCAGACCGAGTCTCTGAGCAACATAGCAATATACTGTTGCTGATATTAACGGTAGTGAATTATGCCCAGGCTCATCTAGTGCAATTCCTAGAAAATTGTGCTCCAGACAGTGGTAGTCTCGCCCTGGCTCAATGCCTATTAAGTTTCCCCGTCTCAAATATGATGCGATGGCACTAGCCTTATCGCGCGGCGTGAATTTGTCGATGTCGGGGTACTGTACCAAAACGAGAGCAGAGATTTTGTCCAGTTTGCGTATTAACTGTCGCGTAATGTTAAAACCTCCAATGTTGTCCCGTGCAGAAAGGCTTACTTCATCCACATTCCCATGGCCACTTTCTGGTAGGAAAAGGTCGAATGCACCCAGCGCTCGCTCAAGAGGAACGGGTTCATTGTTGCCGAGTCTTGTCCATTCTGGCACAGCAATGCCTCGATGAAGGCTATTCAGGAGCGCTTGGGCATAGTACCTTCGAGTGTGGGCGAGATACGTTAATTTCCGACGTAACAGCACGTTTCCGAAACGGGGAAATTAAGAGAGAAAGGGCAAACCTTCTTGCTAAATAGTCGACTTCATCCGCCTTTGCCGAGATATTTCGCAAGAGAGCGTCTTTGGCATCACAACCAAGATTGAGGATTGATCGGGACTTCTCAATCCGTCCAGTCTGCGTGGCCAAAATACTGTCCAGAATTCGGCAAGTTGCGCGATCAGCTAAATGCCGATGTATGTAAAGAGCCTTCCAGTTCACAGCAGACAAAGGCCCAGTGAGCTTTGGCCCCAAATTATGGCGAGAATCCCAGAATTTGAACTGAGATTTGCAGTATAATCTCCACAGGACGGGCTCATTGGTAATGCATCTGAATTGGCGGGCAGTCTGTTCCAAGACGGCGCAAGAGCGAGGGTGGCAGTAGCAGAGAATGTTGTGCAGTATTTCTTGAGGAAGACTGTCAAGCGACAAAACCATTCCGCTGCATTAATTTGACACCTGGATACTAATAGCTGATACAAATGAGTGCGGCCCCTCAACTAGAGGAGATGCGTACCTGGTTGACAGCCACTGCAAAGTCTATGTTGGGGCGGGAGCTTGCACCCGGCTGGGTGTACAGTAGTTAACAAGATCTTAGCTGAGCAACCGCCGGAGTTGTCCCGCTCACACTCACCACAAGCACTCATCTCCTAGTCCGCCTTCAACGGCTGCAACATATATGGGACAATCTCAGTCCACTGGGAGCCATGGGGCTGGGAATGCCGAGGGCACCAAGGCAGATTATTATGAGCTCTTGCGAGTGAATCCAGACGCCACCGGGGAGGAGTAGGCCGCCCTGCCCGTTACGGCTGATCGTCCGAGAGTCGCTAACCACGAACAGGATCAAAAAGGCATACCGAAGAAGAGCCCTGGAACTACACCCCGATCGAAACTACGGCAACACGGAAGAAGCTACGGAAGTCTTTGCAGAAGTTCAATCTGCTTACGAAGTTCTCTCGGATCCTCAAGAGCGTGCCTGGTATGATTCGCACCGCCAGGCCTTTGGTAACCATGGAGGATACGAAGACGCGGGCTATTCCTACAATACCCGTATGACAACATCGGATGACCTTTTCCAGTTGTTCACAAAATTCAGCCCTCGGATGGATTTTAGTGACTCCCCGGATGGATTTTATGGGGGGCTTCGGGAAACTTTCGCTCGGCTAGCTGCAGAAGAAAGGGCTGCCTGCAAAGGGGAGAACATTGACACAATAGAGTATCCGACATTTGGGTTTCAGAATGACGGGTTTGAAGACGTGGTGCGGCCTTTTTATTCCGTATGGGCCTCCTTCTCTACGAAGAAATCTTTCGCGTGGAAAGATGCCTATCGTTACTCTGAAGCACCTGATCGGCGTGTTCGTAGACTGATGGAGAAGGAAAACAAGCGCCTCCGGGAAGATGGCATCCGTGAATTTAACGGGGCTGTTCGAGCATTTGTGGCCTTTGTTAGGAAGCGCGATCCTCGGTATAAATGCAATGCCCAGAGCGATTCTCAACGACAGGAGAGTCTCCGTCAGTCAACTGCCGCACAAGCTGCCCGATCACGGGCGGCAAATTCGGCGAAACTGCGTGATCATATTCAACAGGACTGGTCTAAATCAGGGTACGCCGACATGAACGAGGTCCACTCTGACGGGTCCGAGGACGACTCCGAGAAAGAAGTGCAACATTTCGAATGTATCGTGTGCAACAAAAGGTTTAAGAGCCAG
The DNA here is from genome assembly GCA_002215965.1 of Aspergillus persii. Classification (NCBI taxonomy): domain Eukaryota; kingdom Fungi; phylum Ascomycota; class Eurotiomycetes; order Eurotiales; family Aspergillaceae; genus Aspergillus; species Aspergillus persii. Next base: position 1,761,972 of record NGZO01000007.1, on the reverse strand, counting down.
AACCAGGTCGAGGCCCATGAACGTAGCAAGAAGCATCTGCGAGCTCTCAAGCAACTCCGTTGGGAGATGAGAGCACAAAACGAGCAATTCGATTTGGAAGAGGTACATTACAATGACAAACCGCAGTCGCCGATCATTGCACCTTTCAAGTCACAAGGCGAGACCAGTTACAGTCCCAGTGATGAAATACTAAACACAACTGTTGATCCTAGTTTTGGACACAGACAAGCCAAACCTCTCGAGGCGGACACCACTGCCGCAGCTAGCACAGGGAGAGGGTCCAGCGAAGATTACCATCCATTACAAACTAGCCCAGGGAGCTCCACGATCTCTGGCGAGGATGACTATGCGCCAAGGGAGTCCATCCAGAGTCGACTGGGTCAGTCGGATGCACCTGACCCTGGAAAATGCGAGATCAACGAGCTCGAGGCGTTGTCCCAGGATCTGGTGGACTGCACGCTCGAGGATGAGTCACAATTAAATGGCAACAAGTCCGGCAAGGCTAAACAACGGCGGGCTCGAAAAGCTCAGCGCGCGACTAATCAACCTGAAAGTAATAGGTGTGCTTCATGCAATTCCAGCTTCCCTTCCAGGAGCCAGTTGTTTTCCCATATACGGGAATTAGATCATGCACAGCCCCAGCCAGCCAGGAACAAAGTTCAAAAGCGAAAGGTCTAGTTCATATAACCAAGCTTCTGCGACACAATTTATGCTAGAATCAAGATGCATGTATCTAAACATAGCCTATATTATGTACATATTCCATTCATGGTTGCAGTATATGTCCCGACTCCCGGTCATTTTGAGACCCAGGTTATCCCAAGCCAGCTTTGGAGTTTTTTACAACGTGTGTAACTGGCAAAAGAATTCCTTTGTTGTTAGTAGCCCCGAGGGCAGTACCTGTACTCCAGCCCATTTTTTCTAGCATAGCCCTCCCTTTGTTTTCGACACCTATTTCAGGTGCAGATGCGCCAACGACGTCACCATCCATGTATGAAACGGATCCACCGAGCTGGCCACGTCGATTGTTGGGGGTTTTGGTACCATTTTTTGACTTGAAACTTCCTGCAGATAATATCTTATTAATCTGCGATACCGTCTTCGTGCTATATTCTGGGGTGCGTGAGGTTTTGTGGAGAATTGGGAATCGAGAGGCCCCTTTCCCTCGAGATTTTGAATTCAGAGAGAGCGAACTCGCTAGATCATGAATTAACTTCCTACGGTGTTTCGGCATAGCAGGGAGAGGCAGACTAGATTTCGTACGCTGATTAACCGCTTGTGAGCTTGTGAGTGTAGGAGTGAGACATACCTGTTCCGTGGGGAGAGAAAAAATGCGTGGATTTCGGTTCGTAACTCCTCGGGTGACATGCCATTCCCGTACTTGGCTCTGAGGTCTGGGTTTTCCGGGTCTCTACCTAACAAACCCCTGGAGCGAAGGTCCTCTCGCCTTTGCTTTTTCGACTTCTTCTTTTCTCGATCATTCTGCCATGCCCTGGTTAATTCTATCTCAAGCTCGGTGTCGGAGAGTTCAAGATCTGGAGCATGGCGCCTGGCCTTTGATTTTTTCCGGAGACTCGGTCTGTCAAAATCCATGATGTCAAATCCATAATAAGGGTCCAATTCCAACGCATCGGCAAAAGCGCTTGCTGGAGGGAACTTGTTCCTCTTATGTTTAGTCTGCCCCGGTCTATTTAGGTCTCTCTGTTCTCGGTCTTGTATGGACAATTCTTCCAGCACGCCCAATTCACCGAGATCAGGGTCAAGCCCGCTATCTTCGGATTCGCTTGGTTGGTTTTCCATGTCATGATTAAAGAGGCTTGTGCTTCGGGGCGTGGACGTCTCCGGTGTTCCTATGATCTCTTCGTCCTCGGGGTCGGATGCTTGCTTGGAATCTAAAACAATTCAAGGCAGGTTAATATAAACCACATGAGAACAAATGCATAATCTGGGTTGGTGGTGCGTCCGAGTTGCCTCTGGTAATTTCGCTTCTGTGAACTTACACTCGCCAGTTATTTGTACGCATCCGTCCTCCGCGTGGTGGTGGTATTCAGCGTTTTGGGTCGCGGTTTTAGAGGTTGATTCCTGCTTTGTGGTGCCCTTGTGATAATACTCGTGGTCGATGTTTAAAAGGTAGTCACTTAAAACATCAAACTCGCCATCGAAGATATTATCCGCGTAGTGTTTCTCGGTTTGCTTCTTTTCGGTGTCCTGGTGCCCGCTGACATCGCTAGTTGATTTTGACTCTGTATCTGAAACCTGTGGACGGCTGCCTGATGCGGCCGGTAGGTCCTTGACGGGCATCTTAACGGAGGAGGTCGGAGGCCGCTTGCTGGTATCTTGGTTGTTTCTCTGCCTCGTGTTGTGGGCATGGATGTGTATTATCGTCCGTTCATCTAGCACGCGTATGTTGGGTCCGTTACAGTTTTGCCGGCCATGGAACACAATTTCATCCTCGCTGGACTCATCCGATGCGATGTTGGTTATTGGGTCTGGCATTCCGGTCTGCGGGATAGTTCCCCCTATTGAGTCAACGAAAAATGGGACGCTATCATCCGCCGTGTTCGAGTCCATCTCCGGTATAGCGGTGCTGGTCTCCCTTTTGGTCACGGCTGGGGGGGGTTCAATTGATGTTGGGATCTGGGGTGGCGGTTCATGGTCTGCTGGTTGCAATTCCCCAGCGCTCACGAACTGGACTGCTTGGTGGCGGAGAAGGGAACCCGGGCGCCACAGGTTGCGCCCTCCTGTATTCCGTGCCTCTTCTTTCATGGTTAAGTGGGGCGGGGCGGAATGGCCAGCAGACTGGGCCTGGCGTTTTGCATTGCGAGATAGCATATTCGTTGCTGCTGCATGGTTCCGTTTCTTATCGAGAGCTTTTCCTTTCTTGGTGCGCGGCATTTTCGAGGGTTCGATTTCTCTCCTTGTTTTCTTCCAGAACAGATTCTCCCGAAAGCCCGGTTGGAGGGCCGTCTTAGGGTAGCCGGTAGCTTGTGCGTGTGTCGCGATTAATTGGGCGGGGTATTCATAGTGCCAGCCCCAGGAGAGAGTGGGGGGGGAGGTGCGCGGTGTAGCTGCTCTATCTTGGTGAGATGAGGGCAAGGCGGTGGTGCCGTTGGAACTTCGGTTGAAGGAAATTCCATTGTCGAGCTCGGATTTCAGGTTTCTGCCGGCGGGCGGTGGGCATGTTGGATAGTCTGCCACGTTGGTTCGTCAAGAGTAAATAAGTCATATAGTCGAGATATTAATGGGAGGTAACGGTATACACCCTATCTTGTCTGTTTCACTTCAAATGGTGCCGCCATTTTCTGCATGAGAAGGTTAGGCTGTGCCGTGGCCCTGGCCCTTTGTAGTGCTACGTTGCGACTCACTGGTGAAACCCGGGTGATGTTGATGACGTCCATCGGCCTGGGTTGCCTCGTGACCGCCGTTGCGCCGATGACCCCCCCCTCACTGGTGGCTAGCCATCCATCCCTATCTATTCCTTTGGCCTAGAGAGTTGGTATTGCTGTCCATTGTTGTACCTGGTATACCATTTCGGGCCTTTTTTTGGTATTGGTGTCTTCTCTTCGTCTTCGTCGATTTGTTTCACATCCAACGCCTCTTCGGTAGGTCATTATATATTTCTGGCACTACATACACCCGTCTGTACTGTTACAAGGACACCACGTCGTAGACGGGAACCCCAAGGCACGCCAGCCAAGTAGTGCACCGCACCCACGAGAATCGTGAACATGAACAATGTGGACATAGGACGATGTGGCAAGCGCATCGTACAGTATCTATGGGACCCCGAACCCAGGAACGACGAAGAGCCAGATGCCGCAATCTGGTGCCTAGGGACGGCATACTCGTCCAGCCAGGAGGGCATATCCCCACAGCCGAAGTCCAGTAAGCCCTGATTAGACACCAACACTGTTAAATATACATGCGGTGCATTGCAACCAGAAGGTCACTAACATGCACGGATCGAACAGGTCTGGGTGGGCCGAACCAGACTGCACCATCCCACCATGATATGACACATGGCTGGCCCGAGGGTTTCTTACTGGACTTCGAGTCGAGGATCTGGATGACTTATCGGTCAAACTTTACCCCTATACCCAAAACTGACAGCGCCGATGCCAGACCTGGGATGACACTGTCCGTACGCATAAGAAGCCAGCTGATGGAACCAGAGGGGTTCACTTCCGATACAGGATGGGGTTGCATGATCAGATCTGGTCAGAGTCTGCTGGCAAATGCCCTATCAATCTTGCATCTAGGTCGTGGTATGTGACGAATAAGAAGATACCGATCGATATCTACAGTACTGATATTTTGCCAGACTGGCGCCGGGGGCGGAAGACCGATGAAGAGGATCAAATCTTAAGGCTATTTGCCGACCATCCAGATGCTCCATTATCCATCCATCGATTTGTTGAACATGGAGCTCAGTCTTGCGGTAAATATCCAGGACAATGGTTTGGGCCCTCAGCCACTGCCAAATGTATCGAGTATGCCTGCCCCCGCCTCCCCTACTCCACCGCACCAAATACAGAGAAGTAACAAGCGAAACAGATTCCTATGTGCTTCCTGTGACAGAACAAATTTAAAGGTCTACGTCAGCAACGAAAGCTCCGACATCCACGAAGCTAGCCTGATGAAAGTAGCTCGAGATACTTCGGGTGCCTTTCAACCCACGCTGATTCTTGTAGGTACGAGGCTTGGAATAGACCACATAACACCTGTATATTGGGATGCCCTTAGAACCTCACTACAACTCCGCCAATCAGTAGGAATCGCAGGGTATGTATCGTCCTGCCCGCCATCAATCACAACACGAGGTCACAATTCTAACCAATGTCTCGTGAGCAGCGGACGCCCAGCAGCGTCCCATTATTTTGTTGGCGTTCAAGGCTCAAACTTCTTCTATCTTGACCCCCACCACTCCCGCCCTGCCGTACCACACCATGAGAGCCATGTCTCGTACTCCAAGGAAGAAACCGATACATATCACAGCCGTAGACTACGGCGAATCCATATCAAAGATATGGATCCAAGCATGCTCATAGGCTTCCTGGTCAAAAACGAGGAGGATTGGACGAATTTGAAAGACAGTGTCGTATCAGTGCAGGGAAAGCCAATCGTGCGTGTTCTCACAGGAACAAAACTCGATATGTATGAGGAAAGACAAGAAGCGCTTGATGAGGTTGAATCCTTGGACGATGTTGAATAAGTCAGAACTGAGAGATGTGGACATAGTTGTCGCAATGTCGGTGCTCGCTGGCCAGTCCAGATAATGACATAGTAGCTTCCCCGCAGAGTTCAAGCCGTAGAAAAGGGACCATAATGTTGAAAATGATTTCGAATTCCTAAGAGGTCGACTGCAGCCATTCAGAAAGACCCCAGAGAACCGTGTTATGTTACACCGCGTTCACGTCTCGAACAAAAGCATGAAAACATTTGACCCAAAGGGAAAATAAAATAAAAGCCATCCCATGACACATTAGAAAATCCCGCGAACACCCTGTAACCCACCAACCTCAAAACCACGGTTGATAAGAGGCAATAAAAAAACAATCCTGCGCAGAAAACAAACAAACAAAAAAAAAAGACCCAGGGTAACTTATTTGGCAGAAGAAGAGTACTTGGTCACGGCCTTCGTTCCCTCCGAGACAGCGTGCTTAGCCAATTCGCCGGGCAGGATAAGCCTCACACTGGGAGGCCGTTAGAGCATGATCGAGGTGTAGGGGCAAGTGGTACATACGAGGTCTGAATCTCCCTTGACGAGATGGTGGATTTCTTGTTGTAAGCAGCCAACTTCGAGGCCTCAGTAGCGACACGCTCGAAGATATCTAGGAAACAGGTCAGCTCATCCATGGCATTGGCACTCGAAGAAGCAGAACTAACCGTTCACAAACGAGTTCAGGATGGACATGGCGCGAGTCGAGATACCAGTATCGGGGTGAACTTGCTTCAGGACTGCAGAACACGTTAGCCACTCGGAACGCACAGCGACCAAGTCACAAAAAGCGTACCCTTGTAGATGTAGGAGGAGTAGGTTTCCTTTCTGGTCTTTCCACGCTTCTTCTTCTCGCCAGAGGCGGCGGCGGCGGTCTTCTTGCCGGCTTCCTTCTTCTCAGCGGGGGCCTTGCCGCCAGCCGGGGCCTTGCCACCGGTGCTGGGCTTCTTCTCAGCGGCTTTGGGAGGCATTTTTGTTTGTTTGGTGAGATGGACTTGATAAAGTGGAAAGGTTGGGTAGGAGGGGTGAAAGTAACGGTTTGACGTCGAGCGCGGATGGGGGATGTGGATGGAATGGACAGAGGGATAAGAAAGTTGGAGACGCGGTGACGAGGGAGACGCGCTACTTATACCGGCGTGTCAAAGCCCAGTTGATCCTGAGGTGCACAAAAGAAGCGGAATTTCAATACGGTCATAATTGTGTATGATCTGTATGATTAGATGGAGGGGAACGCGTCGGCGGCCATACAAAGCCCACCCGGATCACGCCAAGCTTACCGTATTGAACGGTACGCCCGGGCCGGGGAGCCACGCTTAGCCTGATATGGACCACCCGCATACCTGGAAGGCTGGGAATCAAAGCAGCGACCGCGCTGCCAAGCAGTGGGAGCGCCGGATCCTGATCTAGGAGGTGATTGGCCAGCCCCGCTAAGCGAGAGGGTGATCTGAAGAGCATCTGGCCCGCCCAACGTCACCCGCAGCGCGTCGTTATAAAGGTCCTTTGCTCCCTCGCGCTGGCCATTTTATCTTCGACACCCTATCCCCAAACACTTCCATCTGCTCTCTTCCGCCAACGCGCTTTTCTTTGTTGTCTCATCTCATCAAACCTCTTCACCCGTCCATTACCTACCGTGAAAATGACTGGAGGCAAATCTGGAGGCAAGGCCAGCGGCAGCAAGAACGCGCAATCGTACAGTTCCTCCCTTTCCCACACCATCACATGGTGTTCTCCCTTTATCTGAATTGGACTCTAACGCATATATCCGTTTAGGCGTTCGTCTAAGGCTGGTCTCGCGTTCCCCGTTGGTCGTGTCCACCGTCTTCTCCGCAAGGGTAACTACGCTCAGCGTGTTGGTGCCGGTAAGTTCATGAGTTCGCGTCCAAATGATCCACTTGATGCTAATTTCATGTAGGCGCCCCCGTCTATCTTGCCGCCGTGCTGGAGTACCTGGCTGCTGAAATCCTGGAGTTGGCTGGTAACGCCGCCCGCGACAACAAGAAGACTCGTATCATCCCTCGTCATCTGCAGCTCGCCATCCGCAACGATGAGGAATTGAACAAGCTCCTTGGCCACGTCACCATTGCACAGGGTGGTGTTCTGCCCAACATCCACCAAAGTAAGTTTAACTCCTGTTCCCCTCCCACAATGTGGCGGAGACCCTGACCTTTCCCCCCAGACCTTTTGCCCAAGAAGACCCCCAAGGCCGGCAAGGGTGGTGCTAGCCAGGAGCTGTGAGCTGTTTTCTTTTCATGTTTGGGATTTGTCTTTCGGCGCGGTTTGGTTTTTTTTTTATTGATGTGATAACGGGGTTCTGGACTGGGCACCTTTATGGCTCTGCGTTTCTGTTCTAATTTTTATGGTTGTACATTATGTCTACGGACATGGAATGATACCGGTACTTCTTACGGATCGAGGCCTACGACATGGTCCATTCGCGGCTGTCATCTGAAAATGATAAGATTACGTCTTTTACACTGCCTTTCCTTCTGCATTCAATAATGTAGATCATGCACTGGCTTCGCGTAGGTCTGTTTCTGGATTGTATACCCCGAGGGTGAAGTGGTATTCTGTATGCTACAGCCACCGAGAAGATTCGGTGAAATATTGGTCAAATTGGGTTTTTTTTTTTCTCTAAGAAACAACATTCTTGAAACTATTGCATGACTCGATTTAAACACGGAATTAATGACTGCCTGACGCATCTTTTGTGGCCGTTAGTTAAATACTTGTAGTTAGCCCCAGAGTTGACGTACAGGGAAGTATACGTGCAGGGATGTTCCGCTCGTATTTATTGCCTAAGTAAATAATTAGCATCCGATATGAAATCCGGGCACCGGGAAGCCTCAATAACTTACCACCCGGGGCAGTTGGTGCGCTGTAAGGATCAGGGTGTTTCCAGTTCTCTAGCAACTTCTCGGTCTCACGTAGGAGCACCTGGGAAAGAATATAGGCATCAGAGAGGGATCCTAGGTATCGCTTTAGAGGCAGGGAGACTGAGTTCACCTTCTGCTGGCGTGGATCGCGCACATCTTTGTTTGCCTCAAACAATGACCGGATATATACAGCCTGGCCGCGCCACAGCTGACGGTGAACAGCCCAGTCAAGCGCAAGCTTTAGCGACCGACGATATAGGGAACTGCGAATGCCAACTATTAGCTGTTACTCGGGTTTTTGCCATCGTTCCTTTATCCAACATACGTGACAGCGCTGGTAGACATCATGGACTGGGGCGGCGAGGAAGATTTTTGATGACAATCGATTTCTTTCCGAAGGCCAGGTAACCGAGTGAGCAGGTGTTGCCAAACCTCCCGCAGCTGATCGCTCAATTCGGTGATGCTTCCCAAGTCCTAGGGGGTCTGTCTGTCTTGTTCTTGTGCTGGGCGAGGAATTGCCAGGGCGGTGGTTCCGGCCGGCTGGATAACGTAATAACAATACTCCGGTCGTCATTCGCCGGGTGCAGGTCAGGGAAATCCCGGTAGTTTCGGCCCGGGCTGGAGCTCCCAAGTCTCATCCTGTTCTGCCTCTTCCATTTCACTGTCCGGTTACGACGGCAGAGTTTTGTGCTGCAAGTTCACCACAGCCCCCAAAGCTCGCTCTTTCACCCACCCCCGAACTCCAACATCACTTGCGTTGTTCTCGACCTCCATTTCTTTCCGCATCGAATCAGCGAAACCTGGTGTGTCGCCATGGCTTCTCGATTACCACTTCCCCGTCTGCCCGAGCAGCGCCTCATGGCAATCACTCGGGCTGGCCATGGCTCTCGCTATTTAAGCATCCGTGGCCGTAGGACCTTTGCTACAGCTACACTATGCAGACATCTCAGCCGACCCAATAAGCCCACCAGCAGCCCTCTGCAGGCTCCCGTTACAGGGTAAGATCCCTCCAGTTTACTACTGTTGATTCGCGTGAATGGCTTTATGATGGGAGGGAGAAGGAAAATTACACTTCAGCTGACATGCTCCAGTGCTTCCCGATTTGGGCTTGAGTTCTTTGGGCGCCACCAGGTTCGGACTTATGGTAAAACCTCCTCTTCCTCTTTGCGGATATGTATCTAACCGCAGAGCAGCCGACTCCATTGTCAAGGTTCCCCAGATGGCAGAATCGATCACGGAAGGCACATTGAAGCAATTTTCGAAACGTATGGGATCCCCTTCCTTCCCTCTACTCTGTTGCCAAACCTTGTATTTACTTCTTCTTCTTCTTCTTCTTCAGAGGTTGGCGACTACGTTGAACGTGATGAGGAGATAGCGACTATTGAGACGGACAAGGTAGGTAGCTCCTACATGAATCCAGCCCCTTTTACATCCCATGGTTGCATTGGCAGTGCATCGTACTTACGTGCAACAGATTGATGTTTCCGTCAACGCGCCTGACTCGGGCACTATCAAAGAACTCCTTGTCAGTGAGGAGGACACTGTGACCGTTGGGCAGGATCTTGCCAGGCTAGAGTTGGGAGGCGCTCCTGAAGCGAAAAACGATGGATCTTCCCAGGAACAAAAAGAGCCTGCCGCTGAAAAGCCCACGGCACCGGCTGAGCCCGCGGATGAGAAGAAATCAACACCGAAGCCTCCTTCGTCGTCGGAAAAGCCGGCAGCCCCTGAGCCTGAGAGCAACAAGAAGCCAGCTCCCGGTGCCTCTCAGCCTCAGGTTCCTGAACCTGCCAAGTCCAGCACTGGCGGTCGTGAGGAACGGCGAGTACGTCTTCCCCTGAAGCCTCAAGCTGTGGGTATCGCGCATGAATACTGACGCGCAGTCAATTCTGCAGGTCAAAATGAACAGAATGAGGCTACGGATCGCCGAGCGCTTGAAGCAGTCTCAGAACACCGCTGCTTCGCTTACTACTTTCAATGAGGTCGACATGTCGTCTCTTATGGATTTCCGAAAGCTATACAAGGATGAAATCCTCAAGAAATCCGGCGTGAAGCTTGGCTTTATGAGTGCCTTCTCCCGTGCCTGCGTTCTGGCCATGAAAGATGTGCCCGCTGTTAATGCATCTATCGAGGGACCTAACGGGGGCGATACTATTGTGTACCGTGACTATGTGGACATCAGCGTGGCTGTCGCTACCGAGAAGGGTCTTGTCACCCCCGTAGTGCGGAACGCCGAGACCATGGACCTGGTTGGTATTGAGAAGGCCATTGCGGATCTCGGAAAAAAGGTCAGTATGGATCGGTAACGTACTCGGAAGGGCCGCGCTGATGACGTGATATTTCCAGGCCCGCGATAACAAGCTTACGATCGAGGATATGGCCGGCGGCTCTTTCACTATCAGCAATGTGAGTATATCTGCTTTGGGGGTCGTGGTCATTCGATTGATCACTTTATTAACATTCTCTAGGGCGGCGTTTTTGGCTCCTTGATGGGTACGCCGATTATCAACTTGCCACAGACAGGTATGACAGGCCTCGGTCACCGTTTTTCTTGGGGACTTCAAGACTGACTATTCACCCTTTTCTGTAGCTGTTCTTGGACTGCATGCGATCAAAGAAAAACCCGTTGTTGTCAATGGCAAAATTGAGATCCGTCCTGTATGTTGTTCCAGTCCCTCGTGCCTATCATTTAACTAACACTGCCAGATGATGTACCTTGCTCTCACCTATGACCATCGGCTTCTGGACGGCCGGGAGGCGGTTACATTCCTTGTTAAGGTTTGTGGCAAACTCGTTCTGACATTTAGGTTCTCTTGTGCTAATTACATTATCACAGATCAAGGAGTATATCGAGGACCCGCGTCGCATGTTGCTCGGCTAAACAGCGCAGTTGGAGTCCTGTTTAATCCACGTGGTATGCCCCTGCACAAATTGACAACCAGCTTGTGTTCTGGACCATGTTGGGTCGTCATGTACATTATTAGTCTGGGGATGGGAGCAATGTGGAGAGTGCGAGATAGATGGCAGATGAAAATCCATATACATTTTTGAGCCTTTTAAGATTGATCGACAGTATGTCTGGTCCAAGTAGGGGGTCATGAATCATCTAAGTCCCACCCGTTCCTTCAATTGTTTCGTTTCGGTGCGACTCAGACCATGGAGTTGGCCTCGTTCAAGCTGGACGAGGACTGGGGCCTCTAGCCCTTCCACTATGGTAGACAGAAAATGAACCAATTCGTCCCGTAGGTTCGGGAGAGGCATCTCCCGGGACGACAATTCTACCTGGGACGCCAGCGGAATACCCACCGGCCATGGCCAGTATTTTGCCAGGTTGATGCTCGGTTTTCTTGTTAGTGTCGCAATGAGGCTATCCACCGATTCAAGAAGCTGTTTGTCGAAGCTCTCCGGTGATCTCTTCTCGAGCATTGGTATTTCTTCGAGGGCGGCTTGCACGATCAGCCGCGCTGTAATTCGCTTTTGCTTTTCATGGTACATTTGGCTAGGTGCGTTATTGCAGAGTAGTATGAATTGGGTCACAATTTCAGAGAGGGCCGAAGGTATATCACGGCGATGCGCATTGCCCCGTTTGGGGTGGATTTTCCAGTGTTGAGTGAAGGGCTGCGCTTCCACGGAAGAGGGTACTTGCGTTGTTGGCCATGCATAACTAAGGAAGCTACGCATGAGATTGAAGATTTCCAGTTTGGTGCGCAGGTCGTCGGGGATTAGTTCCGTGTCCTGGAGAGTCAACAGAAAGGCTGCACCCAGCTCGGGCGGTTAGTGTAATCTACCGGCAAGGTGCTACGTGCAGGGGAACTGTTCTGGTGCATACTATCAATGGTATCTAGGGACCAGGCGACGCTTTCCACCTCTCCGGAGTACAGCAGACCGCTTATGGTATTGCATATTATGTAGTCCAGGATCATGAAATCCACTTCGGTGCGGGAGCTTGGGTCCGCACTGGGACATTCCATTTTGAGTCGAGGTATGCCGCAGCTAGGGTCATGGCCCAGGCAGATATTTCCTTTGGTGTTTGTGGGTGTCTGTGGGTGAATACTGAATAATGAGGTCGGTCCTCCGGGATGGGCCCTCAATGAGTCAGCAGCTCGGTCACGATTTCATGACGTCATGGCATCCGCCCCGCGTTGTGGAGGTTAAGTCGGTTGTAGTTACATGTCCTGGCTGCTGACTCCTGCTGACACCTCCGATGCTCTCGATCTTCGGATATCTATGCCGATGTGACACTCATTGGGTGTTGTACAGGCAGCTTGTTGGGTCTGGTGCATGGCGTGTATGCGTGTAGATATACAGTGTAGATATATGTATATATTTGGATATATATATTCTCCATCAACCCATGCACTGATTGTGTGCCACGTCCACCCGCATTATATCCCGCATACCCTTACAATCTACAATCAACGGCAAGCAAGTGGGCCGCGTGACACCAGAGCAAGTGGCATGGCGTCATAACGGCGTATTACTCCAAAGCCCAACGCCATAAGATCGTGCGGTCGGACGGACCTACCATCCCGCTCGCCTGTCATCGCAGTGACGAACCACCCAACCCCAGATAATAATACCCTGCTCAACAGCACTAACAACACAGGCTACCATCACATGCCCCAGAGGCTCAACAGCGCACCATCGGCACTGCCCAGAGTCGCTAGGAATCTCGTATCCATGGCTTGGTATTGCTCAGGCTCAACCAACGCGGAGTTGATTGATAACCTCTCCAAAACGGGACTAATCAAGAATGAAAGAGTGAAAACTGCGATGAAGGGAGTAAGAAAGCACCGACCGATGTGTCACACAATCAACATACAGAGATTCTGATCCCTAGAGACTAGGTTGATCGAGCCCACTACGCGCCCTCGAGGCCCTATTCGGACTCGCCGCAGCCCATAGGCCATGGCGCCACAATATCAGCCCCCCACATGCATGGCCACGCCTGCGAGTATCTCATCGACTTCCTCAAGCCGGGCTCGCGCGTCCTGGACATTGGATCTGGCTCCGGATACCTGACACATGTCCTCGCCAACCTGGTGACGGGGTCCCCGTCCCACAACCAACCCAATGGCCTTGTCGTTGGCCTTGATCACATACCAGAGCTGGTGGAGCTGGCTGGCAGCAACATGCGCAAGTCCGATCAAGGTAAACAGCTGCTCGATACCGCCGTGGTTAGATTTGTTGCAGCGGATGGCCGCCTCGGATGGAGAGAGAACGCCCCATATGATGCCATCCACGTCGGCGCGGCCGCCGAAACACTCCATCCCGTACTGATCGAGCAACTCCGTGCCCCGGGACGGATGTTCATTCCGGTTGATTCGGAGAAAGATGGTGGTCTTGCTGGCAGTCTCGGCTCAAGCGGCGGTCAGTTTATCTGGATAGTGGATAAAAAGGCGGATGGTTCGGTTCACAAGGAGAAGGTGTTTCCCGTTAGCTATGTGCCACTGACCGATGCGCCCCGGGCATAACAACCGGTTCTTCATCCCAATCCTCCCCGGTTCGACACCAATTCATGTGGGAAGCCCAAGGAAAAAAAGAAGAAGAAAAAAAAAAGAAAGGATAGTCAATGAAACTACGATCCATCGGCATGCGTTGGACTGCAAGCAGGAACCCCGACCTTGAGCAGTGGTTCAAATTGTAAATAATTAAATTGGCAGGCTATGAATTATGTTATCCTGCGTTGTACCATATAAGTTGGGCGAACCCTCGTCGACTGGCAGGATGCAGAAGTAAGAACACACGGGGAAAGTGTAAACAGAAACCGCTTACCCTTTCACCGGCAGATCATACCTATATAACTGCACTAGAGACTAGCGGAAAGGAAAACCACCCGGGAAATTGAAACCCTGACCAGAGAACTTGAACTGCGGTCCACCTTGCTGGAAGAAGAACTGCTGACCTCCTGAACCAAACGGACTGCCTTGGAACGGGTGCCCTCTCTGAGAACCGGGATCATTCGGGTCATCGCCGCTATCGTAACGTGCCCTTAACTCGGGGTCGGATAGAACCTCGTACGCCTCGTTGATAGCAGCCATCTTCTTCTCCGCCTCCTCCTTTGTGACACCCTGGGAGATAGCCTTATCAGGATGATGCTGCTTGGTTAGTTGGCGATAGGCTCGCTTGATCGTGCGCTCATCGGCATCCCGCTTGACATCTAGCACCTTATAGTAGTCCTTCTGCTTCGAGCGTTTTAGCAGTACCTGCGCCTTCTGCAACAATGATTGGACATCCGTGGAACTGGGATGGTGCTCCTTGGCGTTGTTTAGCATGCGTATGGCATCCTCAAAGCGCTCGTCATCAATGGCAACCTGACTGCTGTACAACAGCGCTGGCAGAGAATTTGGATTTGCCTCAAGCGCATCAGAGCAGTATGGGGCTGCCCGTTTTAGCATATGCGCCTGAGCTCGCAAGTCAGCGATTGTTGATGCCATGTGTATCCAGAAGGGCCACAAACCTGATGGTAGGCGCCACATGTATGCTCTATTAATGATGCGTAGAGATTGTTGGGTGCCATGTGGTGAATCTGTCCAGTTTCCCTTCCATGTGCCACATCCTCCTTCACATCCGCGAGAAGGCCAGTTTCTTCTCCTACTCCGACCAGCAGATTAATAGCATTGTTGAATTTGCGCGAGTTAAGCGCATCCTGCATCTTTTGTAGGCGTTTGAGGAGACTCTTTTCACTTCGGTAGAGGCGATTGCACTGTTTTGAATCGGGGTCGGAATGAAGGCATTTTCGAATCTGCGCAATCCCGCGCTCGCTGTCTCCCAAGGAATAGAAGAGCATCGAGGATATTTGTAAATGTGGCTCGATTAGACCGGGTGCGATTAGCGAAACGTGGGATAGGTCACCAATCCCCTCTTCTATATCACCCTTCTCAAATCGACAGTGCGCCCGGGTTTGCCTCAGCCCCAGAGACCCGGCCGCCTTAAGGATGGCCACATTTGCTTGATTAACGCAGGTCTCCCAGTCACCGTGCTCCTCCGCTTTGTGCGCCTTGCGCGCCGCGTCCTGCGCGTCCTGCAACTCTTGGTAGTCCGGGGAAGATTGCTTGCCGGCCTGCTCCAGATCAGTCAGGGCACCGGTCCAGTCAGCAGAGTGGGCTCGAAGACGGGCCCTCTGCAAGAGAGCGCTTTCAAAGTCTGGTTTTAGCTGTAGAACACGATCAAAATCTCCCAGGGCCTGTGAGCTTCTCCCCAGCGATAAGTATGCGGCACCCCTCTGGAAGATGGTGAGGTAATTAGTGGGATCCCTTGCAACCGCTGCATCAAAGTATAGCAAAGCCTCACGGGGTGAGCCACTGGCGAGATTAGTTTTCGCCGAAGCGACCAAGGACGATAGTGGAGTATCTGGCGGGATTTGCGAAGGGTTTAGGCCATGGGCGGCCGACAAGAAGGCAAGGAAGGTGGTCAAGGAAATGAGCATCTTGAACGGAGTCCCTTTGTGACGTCAAAGAAAGTTTGGGGGAAAGCCGAACATAGCAAATTCAAGCCAGAAGTGTGAGATGCGGCAATGTGTTTACATGGCCTTTTGGCTTAACCGGTTTATCATGGAAGATACTTATAGAAATGGAAGCCCTTCCAGCCCAGGAGGCAGTCTGGCCTTTACCGTCCCGTACGGTATCGTAACGCCATAGCCACGTGATCGTACTTATCGCGACCGACGCCGACGCGGCGCTCCGAACTGATTCCGCTCGCTGGTTTCGGCATATTCTGATCCAGGATGGTTTCTTCATGGGCGCGGGAGATCATGTGGACGGCCCCCTGGGTCTGCTCTCGGTGTCTGCGGCGATCTGGTCAGGTCTCTCCAGGCCGCTGGCCGCTGGCACAGCGACGTCGTTTACACACAAGTATGGCATTCCGTCTCACCACCCTCCCCTAACGCGGGATTGGGTTTATTAAGCGTTGTTTCTCGCAGATCCGGACTCAAGTCTTTCTCCGGCACTCTTTGCGCGGGCTCGATCTCTAGCAACAGAGCATTCCACACTCTCGACGCGCCTGGCTGACGCCTTCGATACCAAGATCGCAAGACGAGCCGGCGAGCTCGCACCGGTTGCGAAATCCCTACGAGAGTGGGACAATGCTACTGAGGTGCGCTTGCACTTTGCAGCTCGCGAAGCACTGAAGTTCTGCTGGACATAATTCGCTGACTACAACTTCTAGTCTATATCGGAATTGCAGACATTGCTCAATGACCCGGAAACGGACGTGGAGCTAAGGTCCCTAGCCCTCGAGGACTTGGAAACTAGTAAGAGGGCCTTATCAACCATATCCGATAACCTGAAGCAAGCCCTTATTCCTCGACATCCCTTCGCATCTCTTCCTTGTCTTATTGAGATTCGTCCTGGTGCCGGTGGCGACGAGGCCGGCCTCTTTGCTTTCGAAGTCTTCAGAATGTATATCGCCTTTTGCTCGAATCGCGGCTTTCGATCAAGTGTCATGAAATTGGAAGTGGGAGACAGCTCGGAGGATCGGCTGAGCGAGGCAGTCATAGAAGTGGAAACAGATGGAGCATATGATGTTCTGAGAACTGAATCGGGAGTTCATAGGGTACAGAGAGTACCTGCCACTGAAACCAAGGGCCGGACGCACACCAGCGCTGTGAGCGTGATGGTTCTTCCTAGTTTTCCAGAGACAGGGAGCGGCACTGAGGGCGCTCTCAACATCGAGGATCCAAATAATGACTACTATGTTGATCCCCAGGAAGTGCGCTCCGAGAAAATGCGGGCTGGCGGTGCTGGCGGACAGCACGTGAATAAGACGGAATCAGCTATTCGTCTGACTCATATCCCTACAGGAATTTCCGTCTCGATGCAAGAGTCCCGATCGCAGCACGCCAACCGTAAGAAAGCATGGCAAATCTTGCGGGCGAGGTTGGCAGAAGCTAGGCAGACAGCGAGAGAGCAGGAGATGATGGAGATGAGAAGAGGAGTACTCGGGGGCGTAGCTCGAATGGGCCGCGGTGATAAAATTCGCACATACAACTATGGGCAGAATCGCTGCACGGACCACCGCAGTGGCATCACCGTCCATAATTTGGATGGCATTTTGGATGGCGGCGAAGGACTCGATACTGTTATGGATAGTGTACGGGCCTGGCTCACTGATCAGGAGATATCAGCCATGGCTGCCGAAGAATTAGCAAAGAACACCCCTAAGAAATAGAGACCCCAGGTGTCTGTCCACACCTGTACACTACTAGTACAATCCTTTACCCAACAGGCACATATATGAGTTGATGATATCATGCGCGGTACACTGCAATAGACACATTACATTGAGGGCAATATTGAAGTAGATGACTCATTTTAATATATTTTTTGTTTACCTCTGGTAATATCAGATGTATTTCCTCTCGGGATCGACGGTGTCCAACGCCTCCATTGTCTTCTCATACCTGATACAATGAATACATTAGCTGGTGGACGTGAGGATAAATTGAACCTTGGCTGAACAAACATTGTAAACACTATTCCGCCACTCATGATTAACCTCGCTAGTCGTGGAATAGCCCCGGACCATAGTGTGAACAGCCCCTCGTCTTTGAAGATTCTTGCCGCACAGGTGAAGCTGTTTTTGTAGTTCTTGCTCGCCTCAAGCGATTGCATCCTAATGCCCATCAGTAACGAGCAGCACACGTGTCTCTTTCAAACTGTAGTCACAAACCTGGTTTTGACGGTATCAAGAGGTTGGGTGACATAGCTGTAGAAGAAGGAGCGTTAGCGTCCCTAGCATGGGGTGTATCTGGATTGAGCGGCAAAGGGGTAAATTTTGACGAACACAGTTATAAGACCAGCAACACCGCCAATGGCGAAGGTACTCGCAGTTCCTAGCTTTTCACCCGGCGCGACGTAGCCCTGCGCCAATTGTTTCAACATGGTATAGCTTGAAAACCTCGTCGCCGAATTGGCTGCCTGCCTGGCCGTTGTCGGCACAAACCCTTGGAAAAAGCCGCGAATGCCACGCTCTTGAAAAATCACTTTACTACCGTGTAAGAAGCCACGCATGCGGGGATTGGCAGATTTCCGGTCATCGATACTGCATTGATCCCAGCTGTCAGCAATACCTTTGACCACACAGTTGACGGGATGATGGACTAAACCACGGGGGTAACAGACAGCTGTGTTTTGATGCTCTCAAACGGTGTCACTGCTAACAGAGACTCGGTGACTCCAGCTCCAAAGCCGGCAATCACAGTCCTTGGGCCGGATATCTTGCCATTTTCGTCTTGTAGGGCAGATTTGAACGTGTCAAAAGCAACGAACCCTGTCCACAGATCACGGTGTAAATACAAGGAATACGAAGGAGCTAGCTAGGTGCAACTCACGAATGCCAGCCTTCAAAGAGTTTCCAATGATTAGCGTGGTACAGCCGGCATACCACTGCTTGCCGAACGGCGGCCATGGTAATTTCTTTGAGTCATGAAGTCTGCGATTGAGTTGCGACCGGGTTTTTGCGACTTGAGCATATAATATTAGCTAGGCCTAATGGTAGGGGAGTCGGCCAAGATCGTACATTCTGCTGGATATGTGATTGCTGAAGACAGGTGCTTAGCTTCCATACATTAAAGCTATTGAGGGTAACGAGTTGTTTTACCGATTTCCACAGCACCCGCGCTCGAGCCGGCGATGATAGACCGGAGGCTGCTAGGCTACACACGCAATTGCAAAGGTCAGATGGTAGGAAGATAAAAATAAGAAAGGCCAAGACAAAGTCCATTGCAGTAAATGGCTGGCATACCTTGCGATTCTGATCTTTCTCTGTAGCAGCCATTGTATATGCAGAGCATGGGCGAGGCACGACGAGAGTCGCGGAGACGCGGAGACGCAGGGGCAGAGACGTTCCCGAGGTTCGGGGAGGCGTAGGCCGATTTCGGCACGGGAGTCTAGAATCATACCTTCACGCCTCCATCTAGTGCTACGAGGTTTAGAAAAACAAGAATATTGGAGGATTTCTTTGCCATTGCATCGGCTTGATGCTGCCTGAATGCTAGTAGCCACCTACTAATCCTATCTGTCCAGAAGTGACAGCCCATGAACCAACTTCGGAAATCCTCCAATATTTTTTTTTGGTTTTCTGTTTTTTTCCTTTTTTTTTGTTTCTTTCTTTTCTTTTCCTTTCCCTTCAAAGGGATTCCTTTTCCTTTTTTTAATGCTCAAAATAATGATCATTCACCTCTCCTGCTAGAAACCCACTGGCATTGGGTTCTAGCCCGTTTCGTCCCATACTGAAGTTGAATATTCTCAGTAGAGCAAAGCATAAAAAACAATAGGGTGCAAACGCAGAAACCCACGTCTCTTGAACAAAGAAACGCAAAGTTGGCGAGGGGGGAATTGCCTGTAAAGTCCTCGAATCAGGTCGAGATTGCCGTACAAGCTGTAAAGGCCCGGTTGCATACCCTGCCCCCCCAGCTGGAATTGTATCTTGACAGGCGATAAACGGCAAAGGGGGAATCCAGAGAGAAACAGAGAGGTGCAGAGTCAAAGCACAACCAAATGCACCAGCGCCTAACAAACAGATAGCATGTGAGTAGTTGAAACAAGCAGAAGAGCGCCGAAGATTGCTCGGAAATTCCCATGGCATAGTCTGTCGTTCTGGTAGCGAGTTTGGAAACAAACCAGAGTATTAAAGCACAGGAAGTAGACCACGAGGGTGAACTTGTGAAGCCTGGATGGAAGAAAGTGGCGACTGGCCGATAGACTCCATCCGAACACCACTTCCCAAACGCCAGAAACATGTCAGGGAGAAAACAAAAGCGCCGATTGTGCTCCGGGAAAACGTGGAATGCGGGGTTGGATCACCATATGTACAAAGCTAGAATGACGATAACGCAGCCTCATAGAAAACATTGCAGTGAATTGATCAGAACGAGCCAGACTCCAAAGAGTTGGTGAAGGTAGAACAGAATGGGAAATGTAAGGTTGAAGAAAGAATTTCAAGAACGGGGGGAATGGAAAGGAAGACATAAAAAGAGGAGTATGATACAGATCACATCGTATTATCATGTCATTGGAACAAATATAGGAATTGACGGAAGCAAATATGAGTAGAGAAGTTTGCACAGTTTGTCCGGTCCAGTAGAAGCCTGAAAAGGGAGCAATGGACAATGTCTTGCCAGCCAAACACAAGGCAGTATGTCGAAAAAGAACAGCGCAGAAAAGATTGCCCAATAGACACAGTGGCTTTCTTTTCTAAGACAGTTGCGTGGCCTGGGGTTTACCTCCCTGCTGCTGGCTTTGAGGAGCATTGAGTTTATTTGGTTCATTCTGCACGCTGCGGCGCTGACCTTGCCCGCGACCCCCTCGGTAAGAGCCTCGCCCTCTGCTGAATTGATAGTGACTGCCATTGGGGTGATGATTGTGCCGTCGATCTGAAGAGCCCTGGTTATGAGCTGTGTTCAATGCCTGATTTGCCTGTGCGGGGTTTGCGATGGGGCGGGGAATGGTGTCCGGTGAGTCATATACGTAGAGCTTCTTGTCAATGTTTTGGGGTATGGGTTGGATTTCAGTCCCCAATTCCTGCTCAATCTTATAAAGATTAAACCGGTCATCCCAGTTGATGAGATTAATTGCGAGACCCAAATGCCCGAAACGACCGGATCTACCAATTCGGTGAAGGTAAGTTTCAGCGTTTTTGGGGAAGTCAAAGTTTATCACGACATTCACAGCCTGAATGTCAATACCACGGGTCAGCAAGTCGGAGCAGACAAGGTTGCGGCAGACACCGTTTCGAAAGTCGTGGAAAACCCGGTTGCGGTGTTGCTGAAGCATCCTTGCATGCGAGTAGAAGCAGGAATAGCCCAACTCGGTGATTTTTTTGGCTAGCAGCTCGACTCGATTAGTTGAGTTGCAGAAAATGATGGACTGGTTTATTTGCAACTTGGAGAAAAGTGTGTTTAGACAATGAACTTTTTGTTTCTCTTCAACGAAGGCATAATATTGGGTAATACCCCGAAGTGTGAGTTCGTCCATCAGATTGATTTCGTAGGGATTGCGCATGTGTTTATCCTGTGACCCCAAGCGTCAGCCAACTGAAATCCATCTAAAGACACATGTGAGTTACCTTGAATGACTTCACAATCATAGGGAACGTGGCACTGAAGAGCATGACCTGACGATCTTTGGGATGGAAAGAAAGGAGCTGCTCAATGACAGGCGTAAATTCGGGTGACAACAGTTTGTCGGCCTCATCCATGACGAAAGTCGGACACTCCGACAAATCGGCAACTCCTTTACTGGCGAGGTCCAGTACCCTTCCTGGAGTTCCAACGAGAATATGGACAGCATCATTCAATCTGATGATGTCATCCATCAGACCGGTTCCTCCTGTAGTTACCATTACATTGATTCCAAGATGCTTGCCGAGGGTTTTGCAAACGTGAGATGTTTGAAGTGCCAACTCTCTTGTTGGGACTAAGATCAGGGCTTGTGTTTTTGTGCTCTTGGGGTTGATGCGCTCCAAAGTAGGGATGACGAAAGCTGCTGTCTTTCCCGTACCGTTTTTCGCTCGTGCCAGAATATCCCGGCCAGTTAAGGCGACCGGAATTGTTTCTTCTTGAATCGGGGAAGGCTTTTCGAAGCCAGCCTCGAAAATGCCCATCATAAGCTCGCGTTTGATATAGAAGTCCTCGAATTCTAGCCCTTTGGTAGCAGTGACGTCCTAAATGTCCAGTTAGCTTGACTAGGACGGAACATTCAAGTCCGAAACAGATCGAACCTCAGTCTGCGGTCTTCCATCCTTAGTGGGGACTTTCAACTGCTCTTTCCATCTCCCCTCCGAGTTTGCTTCCCTAATACAACACCATTAGGAGATTACCACACAGACAAACACCAATAAGAATGCCACAGCAACATACCCTAAGCTTGTGTTATTCAATTGTGAGGCAAGAGCATCGGCCATGGTGATCGATTGCTTTGATAGGCGAAAGTTGGGCGAGGTATTTTATCGACCTCGAGGTTGGAGGTCCAAATATGACGCGGAGAAAAAGAAGAAAACTAGTCGAGAATGTGACGAAGAGGAGACTTGGGAGGCAGGTTTGGTCACCAAATCGAGGAGTATTAGATGTGAGGAGACAGATAGAAGAAGTGGACTCGACCGCGCTGCACGTGCACACAAGTTGGGTCTTTGAGATGGGTAATAAATGGCCTCGAAGGGCAAGCAAATGAACCTGCCGGAGAGTTAAGGCAGAGGTTATTTGGGAATTTTTGTGTGTTGGTAATCGAGATACGAGCGGGAGAACAAGAATATTTTGGTGGTTCTGGTCAAGCGGTGACTTGTAGAGTGGTGGCTTGGAGGGGGAGAATAGAGGGTGAGGTAGAGCTCAATCTCAATTACTGGAGAGGCTCTGGAGGCGGTAACAATGGCTTACCGCCCGTGTTTCTTTTTTTTCCCTTTTTTTCCCTTCCAGTTTTCTAGTGCCTTCATTTCCGTCCATCGAGAGCTACGAAATTACTAAAATTACTCAATATTACCTCTTAAGGTAATAAATTACCTTAAAATTACCTACCATTCGATGCGACACATACATAATGTACATATGTATGTACATAAATCCATCCACACTAAGTATAGCTACCTAGTCGGTATGTGATTTTCAAATACGTTCATGATTAACTATTACCAATAATTGTTGGTAGGTAGGTAATAACTAGGCACTGGGCGCCCCAAAGTTAACTACCTAGGTAGGGTACTGTATGTGCTCAGGGTGTTCCATATATATACGCGTATGTACAATACACAATACAGTCCGAATAGGAAACGGTACAGTACAACACATACCTAGGTAGAGATGGTTGAAAGATGGCTCCAATACTATTCTGACTCTTATGGAAGGTGAACCAACCCCCTCACTAGTGAAAAGATCGATCAATGGCTTGTGCCGATACGGCCATACACGGTTTCTTAGGTACCTTATAGTTACTTGGTTGAGTTCATCACCGGTCATTTATAGGTAATTATGTATCTCTGTGTACATACATACAATATACAATACAATTCTATTATCCACGAAGATCAACACGCCCTGTCTATCTTGCTCCGGAGGTGAGACCGGGAATAGATGAAGGCACGCTTTTAAGCTTTCCAATCATGGTCGAAATGACAACCTAGTTTGTCCTCGTTCAGGTTCGGCCAACCTGGAAGATAGGTATCTGTTAGCTACAAACCTCGCGGGTTGTTGAAGGTTCACTCACTCCTTCACTCGAACATCAGGTGCCAAGCTGATCTCAGCTCTTGAGCCTGGCGTGATCAGAATGAACTGCCGGCCAATTGATCGTCTCGCAGCGAGCATCTGTTGAGGATCGATTTAGCAAGTCAACTTGGGCCTGGGATCGTATGTATTCCTCTTACGAGCATGTCGATAGCCATTTTCCTATTGATGTGATCCATATACACATCGCTGTAGAATGACAGGTCAGCGCCGTCTGTTTTGAGCCTATATTCCAACTTACAATTCATCCAAGCAGCGTATTGGAGATCCCATAGCCTCCCAAAGAGCCAAAAGTAGGCAAACTTGGGAGAACGATTTCTCACCACCAGAAAGGGTTTTTGCACCGCGGCCAGTGCTGTCTTTTGTTATGTCAGGTTCGACCTACCATGAGTTGTTAGCGAATTATGACTGGCATTTAAAGCAACAGGGGCTACACAAACTTGTAGATCAAGTAATTTGCTTTCATGGTCGGTTAAGAGTCGGCCGCGAAAGCTCCTCTCACTCAAAAGATATGTAAACTGGGCTTTAGCGCGCGACGAAATATGTGACCTGAAGATTTTCCAACGCTTCTGACGGTATTCGAGAGTCGCTTTCAGAACCTGTTCAGAGCTCATGCGTTAACAACTGGCGGTGAAAGAGCTATCACACTTTGTCTGTATTTCTTTTGTATATTCCCCCTTTTCCCCTTCTGAGGATAAGAAAAGACGGCAGGGAGGGATCATGCCAACTTACATCTGCAAGCAGCTTAAACTCTCGTACTTGTCTTAAGGCTCGTTCGTGGTCAGCGGCAGTTCTCTCGGCTTCAGCGGCAATCTCATCACGAGAAGCTCCCAGTCTAGACATTTCTTTAGTAGCCGACACGCTAAGTTCATGGTGTAGACCTTACTGCTGATTGTAGCGCTCTCTGTCTTTATGAAGCTTTTCAAGCTTCTTGTCCAAACTGGCAGTGGTTTCACCTTCCGGAATTGCTACTCGTGGCGAAACCAGACCAGCTTTCTCACTGTAGTCTAGAATGCGGGCAGTGATCTCCTCTTGTTCTCGGGCGATTCTTTCACTGTCTCGCTTCAGGTCCTGGAGTCGATCAATGACACCATTTTTATCACCTATGATGCTTCGGCGCCTCTCTGTCCCCAGTAGTTCCTCGCTCTGAGCAACTCGGAGCTGCTCCTCTAAAGCAAGAATCTGGGTATCTTTCGCAGCGAGCTGCTGCTTTGTTGCTTTCAGCTCCTTCATTTTCGTATCCATGGCTCTGACACTATCCTCCAACGATCCCGAGTTCAGTTGTTTCTCTTGCTCTGCCTCTTCGAGGGTGGCCCGCAGAACCTCGAGATGCCCGTCTTCTACCGCCTCCTTTTCAAGTGCATCTGACAGCTCTTCAATGAGGTCCTCTTTTTGTTGTATAGAAACGCGCAGGTCGTTTGCAGTTCTTTCGTGTCTTGTGCGAGATTGCTTGCAACTCTCTAATTGTGATCGAGCAAGGCGAAGTTGGTGTTCTAAATTATGTAGATCCCGTTTAAGATCAGAAACCACGTCGCGCTGAATCCTAATTTGGGATGCTAGGTCGGATTTCATTCGTGGATTGCCATTGTATACCGATACAGGGGCTTGGCTTGGCTCCCCAGTGCGACTGTAAGAGAGATGAATGCCACGCCGTCTGTCGGATTGGTCGATACAAAAGCAGCGCTTGACGTTCCTGGGTCTTTGTCCATCGAACAATACAGTCGATGCCTCATCCAGTTTTTCGATCAGTAGCATTTGTTCTATACCATGGTTGATGATCAGTTGTCGGCGGACCAATTCATTATCGAATTGGAGAATCCGTAAAGCAGTGTCAAAATGAGGGTCCGGCTCATGTTCAGATGTGTCAAGAACTCCATCCCCTCCTATTAATATTGGGCACACGCAATTCACCCTTTGCATGATTTTCGAGAGGATGTTCATATCTCGTTTCGAAGTGACGATGAAACTGCTCAACGTTGCGCCCAGAGAGTTCTCGAGTATCGACGACCATTCCGGCTTCAGCAAGCTTACATGGTGTCCGATGGGGCCGACGGGCTGTCTATTGAATGCTCGTTCCTGGTGAACTGCCCTTAGCAGCGCGGGCATCTTTTCATGGAACCCCGAGTTTCTTACTCCCCCCTCTTGGGTGAGAGTCTTTAAACGAGATTCAGCCTGCTCCACATCTGCCCTGGCTTTGGCGATCGGGGTAGATGCCATTTTAACTGCTTTGTTGGCTTCATCATGCTCCCGATCGAGGCGAGTACGTTCGTGTTGGTGCTCTTCGAGTTGTGTTCGAAGCTGGGCAGCTTCGGTCCGAGCCTCTTCAAGTTGTTCTTGCTTTCGAGTATAACTGCCCCCGTGAAGTTCAGCCAACCGCTGGTTCTCCTCAGTGATCTTTCGTTGCGTTTCACTAATTCGTGCCTCTGCTGCTTTTAGATATTCCCTTATCTTACGTTGCTCGGCCTGCGGGAAAAAAAAAGAGTTAGGAAGCGCAATAGCATATTAGGTTATTGGAAGCACCTGAAGGTCATGTCGTTCACTCATTTTCTCATCCCATCCGGACTTGATATCCTCCTTCTCCGTCTGTGCCTCGTCGACTCTGTGCTTGGCTTGTTGAACATAGTTTGTGGCAGTTTCAATTTCGCTCTCAGCTGCACGGATAGCCACATCAAACCCGTCCATTTCATTTTCAGCGGCTGCTATCCGGTCGTGTGCACAGACGAGTTCATCGTCAAGGGAGCTTTTTATCTGCCATAGATTTAGATCCGCGCCAGAGGCCTCCGGAAAAGGAACACTGACCTGTTCTTGTTCTTCCACTTGCGCCCAAGCCATCTGACTCCGAGTGATCCGGAGCCGATTCCTGAGGGATTCGTGCTGATCCGATAAGTCAAGCTTTTGTTTTGCCGCATCCCTACGGCTTTTCAAGATCTCGATGTCCTGTTCCCTGCTCCTGAGCTTTTCTTCTATCTGATCCGCCGATTCCTCAATAAGACGATAGTCTTGGTCAAGCTGTTCCAGTTGAACTCCCTTCACGAAGAATTTGTATTTCTCAGCAGGACTTGACGTGCTTAGAAACTGACGAGCCATATCTTGAGATAGCACGTTCATCGGGTTGTCAAATTGCAAGGTGAAAAAATCAATAATAGAATCCAGCTCTGCCTTTTTAGTAGATACTATACGTCCGTTCTCGGCCTTTATCTTGAAGCCACTGGTGCCGTTCTTCGAAAAATGACGTTCTACGATGATTGCTTTTCCGTAGTCATCTGACATGTACGCGCCGTCGCCTTGATTTTTGATCCGTACAACGATTGTAGCGGTCCTTGAAGAGGTATTAGAATACCTGAAATAAAAATCCGTAGGGATGACATACTCCTTTCCTTCCTTGATGAAGCTTTTCAAGCTCTGGCCGCGATTCGTGGCGGATGCTTTCCCACCGAGGCAGAGTGTGATAGCCGTTAGAACTGCACTTTTCCCACTGCCGTTCTTCCCGACGATGAAATTTATCAACGGACCCAACTCCACGTAGAAGCGATCGTGACACATGAAGTTATAGCATTCCACGCGCTCAAGGATGCCATGCTCAGCGGGCACATTTGGCTCGTCACTTGCAAAAGAGTACTTCTCTTGAATAACCTGTGTCGCGCGCAGTTCTAGGTCGTCTTCTTCGTCATCAAGAGCCTCGTTGATCGATCTAGGATCGAGTTCCTCATCACCATCGGCACTGAGCGCGCTGTCATCACCTGCGGCCACGGAGTCAGACCTCCGAAGGCGTTTTTGCTTCGTTTGAAAGTTAGCCTGCTGCAATCAAGAAACGATTGAAGAAGGGCTCATACAGAATAAGGATGAACAGTAGAGTTTTCTGATTCACCCTCGTTGTCGGACTCTGGGGCCTCAGGGGCCGCACGAGGGCGTTTTAAAGACGGCATTTCGACAGCGCGACGCGACTAGACGAGTCGATCGAGGTTATTCATAGTCCCACCAGAAGAAACCGGAGAAGAGGAAAAAGAAAAGCAGCTCAAAGATAATCAGAGCGGGTCATCGATAGTACCCCACTATATAGCACATTGAGACGGAGTGGTTGCCCTTTGTTGTCTGTTGAGCCATGCAGAGAGTAAGGCAAAGTACCTAAGTGGGAGGCGGCTTGTCGCGTGGGATCGCGGGTGCCACGCGAATTCCCGCGCTCTTTGTTCAACCACTCTCTAGGGACTTATGAACGGCCACCATTTAAATGGAATATATCCAGATATGTCATGGTTCTTCTACGTAGCTTTAAAACAGGGGTCAAGAACAGGTACTTGGTGGAAAAGTTTGAAATTGATGAATAAATCTCGAAATTCCAATGACTATAAGCCTACATGGACGAATTTTGACCGTGCCGATGAAACTTTCCCACATGTTCATACATACCCAGCAAAATAAGATCTACGCTTCGTCAACTTAAAACCTGCCGGCCGCCGGCGAGTAGATCAGGCCTCCGCGGGCTCCTCCGCAACGTAATGCAGATAGGCACCGAGAAGCTTAGAACCCTCAATGTAATTCCTTCGATCCAGCTTCTCGTTGATAGAGTGAGCGGCGTCCGTCGAGCTCCCCATAGGCAAAAGCAGAACGTTTTTACCCGTTGCTTGCTCAAAGCTTAGAGTGACAGGGATGCTGATCTCGTGTCAGGTTTATCACATCACGGCCATATTGCGGGGGAATGGGAAACGTTGCTGGGAACATACCTGCCACCTTCACGGGTCATGTCGGGCTCAACGCCAAATACTTGTTTCACGGCTTTGCTTGCGGCACTGAAGTTCCAATGTTTCGGACTGGCGACCCACCATTTCCCATCGTGCTGGAGCCAAACATCCATCTTGTTCTTACTGTTGAGTTTGGCGAATTCTGCTCGAATGTAATCGAAAACAAGTTTGTTGACATCTGCGCTTTCCATGTTTGGGACAGTTCGAATAGAGAATTTCCCGACAACCTTGGCCGGAATGACTGTTTTAGCACCGGGGGCCGAGTATGCGCCTTCAATACCGTGGATAGACAAGGAGGGGTATCTCCATCGGGCCATGAGGGTCTGCTCTTTGGTCGGGTGGATGCCGGTTTCGCTGCCCAATGACTCGTGCAGATTTTCCATACTGTAACTAATGTTAGGATAGAGGCGTTTTTCATCCTCGGTCAAGGGCTCGACGAGATCCATGAGCCCAGGCACCAGGATCCTGCCGTGCGTGTCGACAAGTTTGGCTAGGATCTGGACAAGGTCGGTCATCGGCTCGTGGGCAGAACCACCAAAGACACCGCTGTGCAAGTCCTGGGCAGGACCCGAAACACTAATGGAGTAATAATTGCAGCCACGCAACCCATAGGTAAGACATGGCTTCTCGGTTCCAAGCCAGTAGTTATCAGAGATGCAAACGGCATCGGCATCCTTGAAGAACTTGGTGCTCTCGGCTTGTATAAACTCTTCCAAGCCTTCTGAGCCATACTCTTCCATTCCTTCAAAGCAGCAAAGAAGGTTCACAGGTAGCTCGATTCCAGCTTTCTTGTGGGCTTCAATCACATTCAGCCAGCCCAAAACAGGGCCCTTGTCATCGGTGCTTCCACGACCGTACATCCGGCCTTGGTCATCCACTGTCAACTCGAAAGGCTCCGTAGCCCAGCCATCTTCCTTTAGAGCAGGCTGCACGTCGTAATGGCCGTAGACCAAGATTGTGCGCTTGTTCTTGTCGTTGCCATAACGTGCGATCACCACTGGTGGGAGGTCGAGATGCTCTTTTCCCGGCTGTTTGCCGAGCGGGCGTTGTTCTACCTCAGCTCCTAGGGCTTTCAGCTCCGAGGCCAGGAATTCTGCCATCTTTGGGGAAAGCAAAACTGGTCAGTGACTGGTCCCTGTATAGTGACATGTAAATTCGACAACGACATACTTTGAAAACATCTTTTCGATTCTCATCCTGGGCAGAAATGGATGGGATGGCAACGGCCATCCGCAACCCTTGTTGGAAAAGGCCGTTAGTTCTATTTTGAGGGAAAGAATTCGACAACCAATAGACGTACGATCAATGAAGGAGGAGGACAGATTGTCAACCCTGGGTGATGGTTAGCTGGTAATTGTCTGTATTTAAATAGCACCGGCCTTGATACTGTATGTGTGCTCTCTCAAACGCTGGAAGGATGGCAGGAAAGAGAAGAGGAGGAGGGGGGAAGGGGACGCCTACTGTTGGAAAAAGGGTTCCAGCTGTGGCGCCATTTTCCGATCACTGATATTTCCGTAGAATGAACGACGAGGAGGGAGACAAAAGACGTTCGTGGGGACAAACTGAGGTACCAAATGGCTCCGTGGAGAAAGAAAAGATAGGCCGGACTTATATCCTCCAAGTGTCGGCGGGATGCGACGGAGGGGGAGGGGCATTTGGGTAGCTGCGGAAGAAAATAGAAATACCCGGCGATTGCTTGGTCAAGAGCGGGGACCGGTAAAAAAAAGATCCCAGAAAATTAATTAATCAAAAAAACAACAATAATACTTGAACGGCTGTCTCGCAATGTGCCTACCTGCTACGGAGTACACTAAGGCACGTTAGTAGGACAGGTCCTGCCTAGTCTTCGCCGTATCTAAGCGCTACATATCAATGGGGGTCGCTGATAGGCAGACTGGGCCGACCTTTGCCATTCCAATCTAAAAGGTACCTGCTGTAAAGAGCATAGGCAAGCACTACAAGAGAGCCCGTAGTTACTCCAATAGGTACTGGCCTCAATTATACATCTACCTAATTCACTGGTGGAAGGTTGAAATCTAAAACAGGGACAAAAAATTGCTAAGATACAGGATGTTATACACAGCACTCAACCCTCTCAAATCAAAGTTAAGTTTAAAGACATGAGGTTTCAACCACAAAAGAAGCTGGTTGCTGAAGATAATCCACAGTTGGATGGGCTGAAACGAGCTGGTCGCTTATTCACTTTTCCCCCACGACGCCTTTCGTAGTTGGCGGTCCTCTCTGGCCATCCGACGTTTCGTGCCCCATCGCGATTGTACTGCTTCCAGAACCTGTCGTTGGATCTCCTTCTTCTGCGGGCCAGCTTCGCATACCATTGCAATAAACATAGGAGAACACTCGAAGCGCTTGGCCAGTTTCCACCGGCTCCACATCATCGGATCACTGAGTCGAAGCTTGCGAATTTCTTCTATATCTGCCGGAGTCAAGTGGTATTTTTTCTGGGTAGATGATTTGAACACAGGAGGAAGTTCTTCGGTTCCTTCCGATTTTACACCAGCCGGTGCGCGTAGACCTCTTCGAGCGTCATCGGAAGGAAGAAATTTCGTGGGTGTGTGGTAAACTGAAGGCGCACTGGAAGGAGGGTTGTGAATAATATTGTCATATAGCTGATTGGCCGGAGATCCAAATGAAGCATCCGGTTTAATGCGCAGGCGTTGTTTTGTGCGCGCGTACGAAGACTGACTTCGCCGTGATTCGGTGGCCACAGTGTGGCAAGAGGGAAAAAGAAATGGCAAGGCAATTACAGGCCTCCGAGGAACGATAAGAGATGCAACCATCATGAATTTAGACAGCGATGCAATCGCCGTGTAGAGACACAAGGGGATAGATATTAAGAGGACCGAGGATCAAGTAAAAACTACAGAAAGCGAATCTGAAAGTTAGCACATTGAGACTCCGTTATTTTGCAAAAGAAACACAAAAGATAGGGCTGTGTATATAGAGTCCATACAATCACAGAATGGCTTGAATTCACGGCATGCTTCGATGAAACGGTAGGTGATAATGGAGATGAGCCAAAGGGAAGACGGAGTTAGCTTTGAGAAGGACTTTTCTCCCAAGCCGCATAAGTCCCGTGACAGAAAAAGGGTGACAATACCGGGTGTTAGGTATTGTACAGTATACTCCCGCTACACGGTAGGTACCTTAGGTAAATAACTGGTATTGCAGTACATGAAAACCCCGTACTAAGGTATGGTACTGTTCAGTACCAGTGCCTAGGTAAAGAGATACCTATCGAAGGTGGATGTCTATATTCATTCAATATCACTATTCTTGATGGGCAGATTATAATACTGAGCGGAAAAAAAGATGGATCGCTTTAGTTCTAACTTGAGATTGACACTCCTGTAACTAAGATTTTGCTACAACTATAGGTAATGGTGAGCCAAATCGTGAAGAAGTCACCACCTTCCATCCACACTAGCAGATGTACAATTGCATATCTCGAGCGGCTTGAAAGGAAGACCATCTCTTCCGTAAAAGATTAGTTTTTGTAATCCGGTGAGATCTGCCTAAAGACAAACTGGACTTCTGATATCACTACTTTCATTGCTAGCACCAGGATCGCAAGATCACTTATGACTGGGCACGTGCCGCAGCATCCAGGGCCTTTTGAATTCGGTCACAAAGATCTGGCACCTCTTCCAGACCAACACTTATCCTGACCAAGTCAAATTCCACACCAAAGGAGCTTGCCTACACGGATCGGTTAGAAGATCTGAACTTGTAGAACGAGGGAAGCGGGGTTGTTCAAGGAATCCATCATAAAGACATACCCAGTCAAGTTCGCTATAGTGGGCTAAAAGGGTGTATGGAGAGCTGAGAAGATATTGAGTATAAGCGCTAGTTAGGATACATTTATGACACCTACCTTAAGGTAAAATTTGTACCCAGGCTAGGACCTTTCAGTACTTCGAGGCAATCGAAAAAGGCGGCCGCAGCAGTTGTCGAATGGAAAGTGACCGAAAAAAGACCACCGTAACCACCATTTGGAGTCCGAAATGCATCATAGAATGGCTTTGATGCACTATACTTCGGATAGAACACGTTTTTAACTGTATAGCGACACAGGTTAGGATTCGTTTCAACAGCCAACAACACCGGCTTACCTAACGAGCTATTCCTTAACATCTCTGTTAACTCTTCTGTGGTTTTGTTTATTTTCTCAATTCTGGAGACAAAATCACGACTGTTCCTTTCCAGGAAAACGGCATCCTCTGCCCACAGATTATCCTCATACTCCCGGGAAAAAATTTCCTTTAAGGATGGATAATAACGAGCATGGGGGTTGAGAACAGCACTTCCGCCCATGACATTGCTATCTCCACTGAATATCTTCGTGAGACTGCTGACGACAACGTCGGCGTATGGTAGAACATTGATATTGAGAAAATTCCCCACTGTCTCATCTACCACAACTGCGAAGTCATGTTTGTCAGCAAGGGCACGGATCCGTCGAAGATCAGGCGATTTCAAAAGCGGATTTCCCGGAAACTCTGTGAAAAGGGCCTGGAATCTTTCGCCGTTGTTTAAGCGTGATTCCAAGTCATTTAAATCCTCAGAGGAGCCATGTCCATAAAATAGGCAGCCAGGCCCCCATTTCTCCAGAGTTTTCAAGGTGTCGATGTATGGAAACCCAAAACATATACTTTTCAGAGCACCTCTTGCATTAAGTAGCATTTGATGTGTACTGAAGATTGCGTTCATGCCTGTTGGAAAGATATAAACATCGGACTCGTCCAACCCCGCTATTCTGCCTTCCCCAGTAGTTGCTTGCAGCGCCTCGCTCAAATCGACATCTGCAGTAAGAACACCCGCTATCCGCTTGCGAACAGCTAGCTTGGCTTGGTGGGATAGAGAGGTGCTTAGATTCCGACCAAACCGTTCTTCAATGAATTGAGCAAACTCGCGCCCTTCTTGTGAACTGTTGGCTGTGGCTATTGAAGCCTGTGCTATAGGTTGTGGCCCGGTCCCTCGAACAAGATCGTTGACCGAGTCTTTCCCTTGATATCTCCGCGGTCCCTTGCAGATTCTTTGTGATGTCGTTTCCGAACCGGTGTCCTTTTTCTCTTGCAGAAAGCCATCTCGCAAAGCGTCAAGACAGAATTCTCCTCGGCGACTTGATATGCCACTGCCAGTGTGCTGCCACACTTGCTTAGCAATTGGCCCGTATTCCTTTGGAAATATTACACCCGACAAGAGTGAGGTGACGGTGAGGGACTCGATGTCCGTCTGAGAAGGGGGTGCAAGATCTATGAGGCGAACTTTCGACGACTCCGTACTGGATAATCTTGACAGAAAAAATGAATAGCAAACCCGTGCCGTTTTGGGAGACGGGAATAGCATCGCAGTTTCCGTTTCGGGTCTTCCGTGGCGCAGTATCACCTCCTTTGCTAGCTCCTGAACGATAGGATGCACGAAAAACCGAGGATAGCCACATTCCATTTTACCAATAACCCACGGCTTTCCTTCCTCGTAGGCGACATTGGCTTCCCATGTTGGCAGCGACACACTGACTGCCTTGCTTTTGGTTAGCATCTTGACATTAACGTTGTGGAGAAAATAAGCTTGCACTAAGGACACTGAGAGCAGTCCATACTGGTGCCAAAGCCCTTTAGAAGCAGGCAGAGGGATGCAAACGCTCTTCCAGGCATAATGCAGGAGAGTGTGAATGGTGAAAAAGAAAGGTACAATGGGGGGCTTCAACGAACATGGTCAGTGTTAGGGGGAACAGGCCCCCCAACGTCCTGGAGCATTGTGGGCAGAGGCGGATCTTAGATTGTCCTTGAAAAGGTTGACGCCAAATATTCAGAACTGGAATTTTTGTAAAGGGAGGATGAGAATTCAAATAGTTGGATAGATAAGTAGCGAGGAAGTAATGACTCAATGAGTAATGGCGGGGGAGAGCGAGCGACTTCGGCGATAAATGTAGGAAAATCAGCCAATGACAGTATGATGTGCCTATCCCCACAATTTCCGGTTCCTTGAGGTCTGTATAGACTATAGGTACATAATTGCCCACCTATCTACCTACTATCTTACCTAGGTACCTAGGTCCTAGTACGCTACCCTGATACAACACGTTAGAGACATTTAGGTAGGTACAACAAATAAGTGTATACCTTACCTACCTAGGTATAATTACAGTATTTTTCGGTAACAGTCTTACCAGAAAAATACCCTAATATAGCCCTGGAGGTACCTTATTATGATACCTATACCATACATTACAACAGGGACTGTACATTACCTAGGTACTGTATGTATTACATATACTGTACATACTTACCTTAAATCTGTACGAACGGGAATTTTGACGGCTGTGGGAATCACGTGGAGTTAAAGCCGGGGGTTATCTTTTTTTTTTTTGGTCTGCGACAACGCCAAATTATCGTATATGAGCTGTCAGCCATTGACACCATTTGTTTGATGCACCATTCCTAAACCACAAAATAAATCAAGCTGACATATCCGGAGTTTTTTCTACTCCCACCTTCTTCTTGTTTCTTGCACTCTCTACCTACTATTGAAATACTAGGTGCTCCGCGCCGTCGCCCAATACCACCAAGATGTCGCATACTCCAAAGAGGAGAAAATTGAGCTTATCGTCAGAAGCAACCGGGGCTCCTCAAATCCCGAAACATCAGGGGGATAATTCCACCATGCCTAAGCGAGTTTCGAACGACCGCTCTGCGGAAATAGCAATGGCGAGCGGTCTCTACAAGTCCAATCTTTTCAAGTTACAGCTGGACGAACTGCTCGCAGATTTACGGCCGAATTATGACAAACAAATCTCGAAGCTACAGGAAACTCTTCATAAAGTTAAGAAGACCATCGAAAACATTCCCGTACGGCCCGCTAAGCTTCCTCTGGAAGCCGAGAAAGAGTTGCGCAACACTCATGGCGTTATTGTTCCATACCCCCAGCCTCGCCCTGGCAAAGATACAAAATACAAAGTTTCATATTCGAAGCCAAGCAATGTCAACGTTGTGGGAAGCTTTGCTCTGAGAACCGGTGCAAAGATGGCAGGACCTTTCGCAGTCGACCTCGCAGTAACCATGCCGAAGCTACTTTTCCAAGAAAAGGATTACACAAATTTTAGGTTTTTCCACAAAAGGGCTTACTATATTGCTTGCCTGGCAGCTGGTATCAAGGAAACGGAAGGTCTTGGACTCGACATACAGTTTGATTTACAAGATGGTGATAGCCTTCGCCCTGTGATCATTCTTTCGCCAACAGAGACTTCCAAAGATCCCAAGTCCTCAAAACCGCAAATACGCATTGTCACGGCAGTTGAAGACACATTGTTTCCTATCTTCCGAACTCTACCGATGAAGAGTAACATCCGACAAGGCACAACGGAAACCACGGAGTCCAAAGAACCAACGCCGTTCTACAACGCAGCCCTCCGCTCCGAGGCTACTGTGGCCCAGTTCCATAAGTGGCTGTACTCTGCTGCCAGGAAGTGCGAATCTTTTAGAGATGGCTGTATTCTTGGCCGAACTTGGCTCCAACAACGTGGTTTTGGTTCCTCTATCCAGGCGGGTGGATTTGGAGGATTTGAGTGGACAGCGCTCATGTCTCTCTTGTTTGAAGGCGGAGGCCCCAACGGCAAGCCGGTCCTTCTTAAATCATACAGCAGCTACCAGCTTTTCAAAGCGACGATTCAATTCCTTGCGGGAAAAGACCTAACGAAACCGCTTTCGCTATTTTGTCAGGATATTGAAACTCCTCTCGACGGGCCCGTCCTTTACGATGGTGCTAAGGGTTTGAATGTGCTTTACAAGATGACACCCTGGTCATATGAATTCCTTCGTCGCGAAGCTGGGAACACATTGAAGATGTTGAACGAGTCTCGTGATGATAATTTTGAGAAGGTGTTTATCTTCAAGGTAAATGAGCCTCCGTTCAGGTTCGATCGAATTGCTACCCTACCTTTGGCTGGTAGTAACAATGTCCTACAAGGATTGCACAGTCAGCGCGCAATTTATGAGGTGCTGAAAAGGGCTCTGAATGATCGAGCCGAACTGATCTATCTTTTCGGTAGTCGTGTCGAGCCCTGGTCGGTCGATGCAAAGGTATCTCGGAAAGCGATGAGCGCAAGCATCCATGTTGGGCTATTACTGAATGCCGACAATGCTGCACGCGTTGTTGATCATGGCCCGCTGGCAGAAGAAAAAGACGAGGCGGCCTCATTCCGGTCGTTCTGGGGCGAAAAGGCCGAGTTGAGACGCTTTAAGGACGGCAGCATCAGAGAGAGTTTGGTGTGGTCTGACCAATTGCCGTCGCGCTCTATAGTGCGTCAAATCCTGACATATATTCTACAACATCATTTTAATTGCCTCGAAAACGAGATCACATACATCGGCGATGAGTACGATGAGAGGCTTCTCAGCAAAGGCGACGGAATACTATCATACTCCAGTCCCCCGTTCCAAACAGTTGTTGAGGCATTCAATTCCCTGGAGAAATCGGTACATACCATGGACGAAATCCCCTTGACCGTGAGACATCTGGCCCCAGCCAGTCCTTTCCTACGATACACAGCTCTTCGTCCTCAGGCCATTTCCGGTACACGACAGGAGTCAGTGGATGTGGTTCTCCAGTTTGAGAGCTCTACACGCTGGCCGGACGACTTGGCGGCTATTCAAATGACAAAAATGGCCTTTCTCGTTAAGATAGGGGACTGCCTGACATCATCTGGGACTGCTTCTTCATGCCGGGTAGGACTGGAGAACGAAGCGAGTCCCGTCTTGAATAGCGCCTTTCTAGAAATTGCCCACGAATCTGGGGTGACATTCCACTTACGGATCCACCACGATCGTGAGCAGACTTTATTAGAACGCCAGCTAAAGGAGAAGGGTCCTCGCTCGGAGGCAAAACAGGAAATTGCCTACGCGTTGTCGGAATACAAGCGTCAATTTATTCACTCTCCTCGTCTAACGCAGGCAATTCGTACTCTGTGCACACGCTTTCCGTTACTGTCGCCTACCATTCGTCTGTTGAAACATTGGTTTGATTGCCATCTTTTTGCAGGCCATGTCAGCGAGGAGCTCATTGAATTGCTGACTGTGCGGACATTCACCCAACCGTTTCCCTGGGAAACCCCATCAAGTGTGATGACCGGATTTCTGAGAACCCTTTACCTGATTTCTCGATGGGACTGGCAACATGAGCCCCTCATTGTTGACCTGGGCGGAGGACTGGACAACGAGACCATGGAGGTGATTCGTACGCGCTTTTCTGCTTGGCGCAATGTCGACCCGGCGCTGAACTCCGTTGCATTATTCGTCGCTTCTGATGTTGATGCAGAGGGCGTGACTTGGACTCAGCACGGGATGCCTCCCAAGGTTGTGGCTGCTCGGATGTCTACCTTGGGGAAGGCGGTTGTGAAGCTGGCGCGCGAGAATTCATTTACACTCAACCTATTTGATATTTTCCACACTTCCCTTGCCCCATATGACTTTATTCTCAATCTACGGCTGGGGAACTCGGATGGTGGCTCGACAGGGCCGACCAGGTATAAGAACCTGCAGGAGAAAAACACAACCCGTGGCAGTCGAAGGGCTGGCGCAGTGAGATCCTTTGTACGAGACCTGCAGTCCTGCTACAGCCCGCATCTGCAACTGTTCTATGGGGGCGAAGGGGGCGATGTGATTGCCGGACTTTGGAACCCTCAAACGGTGCAACCCAAAAATTGGAACCTGAAGATGGCATATTCAACATCTCCAAGTCTGTCCGATGATACCGCGAACATGGGTGATGGGGTGGTTGTGGTCAATCGTGCTTCTATTTTGAACGAAATTTCTCGCCTAGGCGCCCTTCTCGTGGACAGCATTGAGACAGCGCAGCGCCCGAGTTAGTATAGGGTTCTTTGCACGCTGGGCGAACTGATGCCTGACACATTATGAATGCGGCAATAAAATCTTGAATTACAAACCAAGGAATAGCGTCCCCGAAGATATCTATCTAGATCATGAAAAATAAAATGTAAACGAATTTGAACATTAATGACATTACCTTCTAGAGTCGTTGTCCTATCGCTCGGACTTCTCTATGGGGGCTTGAGAGAAGGAGCAAAATTTGTCCTTGATTGCCACAACCTCATAGGTCCCCTCATCTGAAGTCGTGATGGTTTTCTTGTGTTCATAAGAGATGTCATGTTTGATGTCCAAAATCTCTGGCTTCTTGCCCTTTCGGGGATTAGAACTCCGAATGTACCTGGAAGCGAGGTTAATTAGTCTCGTCGCTCTGATTAAAGGAGGAAAGGAAACAAAAACGTACGTGAACTCGAACGGCGGTGTTCCCCAGAACTCAAAGTGTAGCTCTGCCACTCCGCCTTCGTGTATGTCAACAATGGAGGTTTGGCCTCGGCTGATCCGGACACTCGGCATTTCGTGAATAGTTTTCGTGATGTTTTTGTGAGCCTGGCATTTCCCACTCGCGCCATCACTGACAGCGGTTATGGTAAACACGCCGGGCCTTTCTGCGATGCGGCGGAAGTCGGTAGTCCGCGAACTTGCCTTTCTGGACGCCCCGTCAAAGGTATAAAAAACATCGAATGGAGCATGACCGGAAAGCGAGAACGATAATCGTTCCCCGACGCAGTAATCAACCTTGGATTCAAGAGGGATTATCGTGGGGACGTCGGACACGGCGACTCTCACCGACGACGTGTCAAAGTCAATGCTTCGCTGACAGCCTCGTGCGTCCCGAACCTTATGTATGCTGACGACGTGCTGCCCTAAATCTAAATGACGCCTCGGTATACCAAGTTTATGTCGATTGGAACCGATGCTTGGGATTGTTATAACCTCGGCCTTCGCCTTCGAATGGTGCTTGATCGATATCTCGAGTGAAAACGGCGGAACTCCCTCGAGAGTAATGGGAATTAGCTCTTCGCCGCTGACGTCCTCCTTGCAGAAGCCATAAATGTGACCCGGAGCGTCAAATCGTGCAGACGGGAGGGGATTCACTTTTTGGGTAACCACAAGGGGGTTCGCCTTTGGGTCAGGATCGTAGAGACTATCGCCGATTTCCCGGAACTGATAGGTGTATAAACCAGCTTCGGAGGTGTCCATTTCCATAGAGGCTGCATGCAAAGCCGTCTTCAATGTTTGTACGCGCACAGAAGGTGATCCACGGCCCGTCTTTCGTTGCTGCTCGTACTGAATGCTGTAAGGCGGATTGCCTGACAAGCGAAGTTCCAGACTGTCATCGTCTCCCTGGCAAACATCTTGCTTCTCAATAGGGCCGGCGTTTCCGATAGGAGAGCCGTCCACAGTGGTGATGCGCGGTCGAGATATCCAAGAAATCTTAAAGGTCTTGGCGGCCTGGTCAATAGATCCAGGACAAGAACTGTCGGTAACTCCGACAAGCTCGTACTGTCCTTCTTGGTTGACCGGGAGAATGCTATTTTCGTGCCAGAATGTCTTTTCCAACACTGTAGAACCGGCGCTCCTTCTATACTGAACGATCCATGGTCGCTCGCCACTTAACCTCAGAGGAATATCAACTATCGAGCCCTGAAGGGCCGAGTAGTCTCTGCGTTTCTCAATTTCACCGAAAGACGCCTGAGGAGGCTTCGAGCGGGCGTCGATTCTTATGCTATCTCTGAGGCTTCGTTTGCATTTCGAACGGTCTTTAACACTTGTTAGAACGAGGCTGTGTTCGCCTCCACCGACAAGCTTATCAGTTTTGATACTAGAGATTTCACTCTCAGACTCCAATGTATGCTTCGTTTTCTTCCCATTATGCACGAGCTCGTATTGCAAAGTCCACGGCGGCTCACCAACAAATGCCACGTCAACGGCTACCGGCTCGCCGAAACAGGCCCTGCGCACAGCAGTTGAATCAAGGAAATGAGCAGAAGCTGGGGGCTTGACATCCTGTTCTAGGACGGGCGTTCTGTCTTTCAAGGGGCGAGGGGCATAAACCGTATCCGCCACGTCCAGGAAGCGATACCTGTAAAACCCGGCCTCTGATGGCGTAAAATCAAGCTGAGCACGTAGGCCATCGATGATCTGCGATTTCGTCTCAACACCCTTTGCATGCTCCACAACATACCGAAGTCGAAACGGTGGCGATCCAGTGAGATCCAGGTCAACCAATAAACCAACCGGATTATTTGCGCATTTGTCAAATATCTTCTCATGTTTGACGTTAACTTCTGGCTCTGGTGGGTTATGTAGGTAGCAAGATGATGGTTCCAGCACTTCTCCTGGGCAAAAATGACTAGAGACATGTTCCAGATTGTACCATCCCGGGTCCCTGATCCGTGGCTTCTGATCGAGGTTTTTGAGGGACAGCTTGTGAACTTTATTTGGCATATCACCAGTTGCCCCCTGTTCCTTGCCACTGAATGAATACATAAGAGAGAAAGGGCCGTCGTGGCCATACTGTTGCCCCGTATGGAAATTGACCGGCAAGTCTACACTCTCTCCACGAGCTACCTGCAAAAACTGTTGATCGTTGCAACCATGCAAGGATAGCCGAGGCCTCTCATGGACCTCAAATTTATGCCACTGAGGCATAGAGCTTGCAGGCAATTGGTTACTTTCATGCAAAAGGGCCGAGTAATTTGCGACGTTCCCATAGCCATCGTGAACTTCTTCAATCGAGTAAAGCCATTCCCCTCCAACATTCAGTGACTCGTTTAGGGGAACTTCAATGGCCTGACTCTGAGCCCAGGAGACATCCGGCTCTCGGGAGCTGAATAAGGCACCCGATCTCCTCTGGCCTAAGAGGGGCGAACGTAAATGGTCCGACTGGATGTTTTGGAAGGAGAAACCTCGATCAAGACGATTCACCTGTCTGCTGTATTTGATTTTCAGGGGCGGGGTGCCTTGGACTGTAAGCACCAAGTTAGAAAGCTCACCCTTGCATTTGTGCGTAGGAGAGTTCTTGATCAGCGCTTGAGGGCAGGAAACAACAAGCGCATCAGATGTTCGCATGTGGACGTCGAGTTTAGACTCATCGATTACTCGCGTGAGGCGATAGATCCCAGGCTGTTGGATCGGCAAAAGAAGATCACGATGCAAGTTCGTAGCCTCGCGCTTTGATTGCTGCTTTATTTGCTTCAGCTGCTTGGAAGATATAGAAATGGTTTCGTTGGCCCCGCTATTGTAATCAAGACGCAAAAGCTCCACCGCAATCGGATCCGTCTGGTTTATTCGGATGGGAAGATTGACCGCATGTCCATCTGAATTAATACACAGCGGGATTCGGTCGGGATTTAGAACGGCAGACCTGCGTTTGTCAGCGTTCACTGTGACAGCATAGACAGGAGGTTTGAAAGCTGGGTAGAGCTTACCCCTCCGGTAAAATATGAACTATCTGCTTTCCCAAGATGAGGGATGCATTGTGAATGATATCTCCAGGTTTGACACTTCGTTCGGAGATGGACAATTCTCTATCATAAGCGATTTTAACCATTCCAGCTAACCAGGCACCAATCGGTATCTGGTCCGCGTTTTAGTGAAACGCTCAGGGCAAGTAGGCAGAAGGAAGGGAAAGCGTACAGGAATCCGGAACATTAGAAACACGTTGCCGACCGCATGAAGAAGAAACGCAGCTAGGGTCGTTGGAAAGGTCCATTCCAGCCAAGGTATATGCAGTGCCTGGAGTCCGAAAAGGAAAACGCCATCGATTGAAGCCCATTTGAGAAACAACCAGGTGGAGTCTAGGTCATCGGAAGCGCTTAGAGATTCGTACACTCTCCATGCATGGAGCGCGAGATAGAAAGCCACCACATAGAGGCGCTGTGACGGGGCGTCTACGATCCCGGTGGGGATAAGCGGCGAAGATGCATCGTGGGCAGCCGCTGGCCCTGTCGAGGCATTCCGGATACTGGGTTCCTGGGGCGTCGGTCGAGATGGTGGGGTTTTAAAAGCTCGAGTTCTTTGCGTTGTCTGCGGCGTTTGAGGGAAGGCAGAGCGGAGGCGGGGAGTCCCGTTCATCGCATGCTGTGGTCGCGGACTGTCCGCGAACAAAGATCGTTCTCTTTCGACCTAAAACAACGGCTCCCCGTCTGACATGGGTGTTAGAGAAGCTGTTTTGCGAGCGTCGACGAAAGGAGCCGGGGGAGAAAGCCCTACCTAGCATCCAGGAAATTGAGATCGGAAGTTGTCCCAGGGAAGGGGCGAGGGCTTGAAGAAATCACCAATGTCCCCCTTCAAGATCGAAGCACAGGTAGTTAATGGAAGGATTACACCACCAATGTGGATGGGAGCAATGCGGAGGGAGCAGACGGGCGACGGGAGGAAAGGACGAAGATGAACGCATGCATGAGGCAAAACTGGAAAAACGCGTGGAGTCGCGTCCGAGCCGGAGCTTCGTCCAATCAGCGGGCGTGTAAGTACCGGTACTTCTTCCGCCGCTCACCAGCGGCTGTAGCACCTGGTACCAGGTACCTACGTATACTCCTGTAGCCCAGAAAGCTTCCCACCTGGGATCTTTCACTTGCATACTTCCAACTTCTACCTACCTACCTACTCTTACCCGAACTCCTCTCCCACCCCCATACAAACCAAGTCACCTTGCTGTTCTCGCCGCTTCAGTCGGTTCCTCTGTTCCGATCGATATCTTTTGGGCTTTTTATCC
This sequence comes from Aspergillus persii, assembly GCA_002215965.1. Classification (NCBI taxonomy): domain Eukaryota; kingdom Fungi; phylum Ascomycota; class Eurotiomycetes; order Eurotiales; family Aspergillaceae; genus Aspergillus; species Aspergillus persii. Next base: position 1,719,312 of record NGZO01000007.1, on the reverse strand, counting down.
CTATTATCCCCTGGGCAAGGATTCCCTTTTCTTTGTCACCTGTCGGAGAGTGGTTGTCTACCTACTTCGGCAGGCGAGTAAAGCCTGGGCTGTACTCCCTACATAACTCCGATCCCGTCAGGATGAATAGCGCGGGCCAAGAGAAATTGTCTGCGCAGGAGCCAGCGGGGACAGGTAAAATGGGGAACGATTGTTGTGGCGCTGTAACTACACAGGAGAAGGAACTATGGAACGGTTTCTGTGAAATCGAATCAGAGCCAGTGGGTTGCGCCGAACTCGCAATACCCGGGCCATACTAATTTCCGCCAGGCTCTTTTCAACGTAATGCTTCGCGAATTTGGCGTAAAAGGAGTGAGGGTGGAAGAGGTGGTGTCCTTGGATGAGGATATGATGGCTGGCCTAAGGTGAGTTGGCCGTGATAGGCGCGAAAATCTCCCTTGCTAATATTCCTTGTGCAAACAGCAAGCCTGTCTACGGGTTGATATTCTTGTTTCGGTGGCGCGAGGATGATCCCAGCAAGCAGGAAGCGAGCTGTCCGGAAGGGCTTTGGTTTGCGAATCAGGTCTGCTCTTGCTCTTCTCCCTAAGTATCTGTACAGTACGATGGCTGACGTGTTTCGTTTAGACGGCAAGCAATGCTTGCGCGAGTGTAGCTCTCCTGAACATTGTCAACAATATAGAAGGAATTGAGCTTGGTGAGAATCTACAGCACTTTAAGGAATTTACAATGCCCTTTACTCCTGCACTCAGGGGCGATGCAATCAACAATTTCGAGTTCGTCAAACAAATCCACAACTCGTTTGCGCGGTAAGCATGCCGTTTAAGCCATAGACATTTCTATTCGCTTTCTGGGGCTTTACCTTACTTTGAGGCCAGGAAAATGGATATCCTCAACTCGGATCTTCTGCTCAAATCAGAAGCGGCATCGAAACGATCGCGCTCGGCTCGCATTGCTCAGGATGAAAGCGATATGGATGCAGGATTTCATTTCATTGCGTTTGTGCCCGCCTTGGGAACAGTATGGAAGTTTGACGGCCTCGAGCGCCAGCCCCATGCACTTGGTAAGCGCCTAGGCCAGAGGCAAGATCGCTGCTAATCTCCGGGACAGGCCAATACACGCCGTACAAGAACTGGTTAGACCTGGTTAAGCCCAACATTCGTACCCGAATGGAAGAGTACGAAGAGGGCCAGATTGAGTTTTCGATACTGAGTCTTGCTAAAGATCCACTCGTTGACCTTGTAGACCGATTGGCTATCAATGTCAGAACTTTGGACTCAGTAACCCGGCGCCTGGTCTCAGCCGAACAGAGAGAATCGGATTCCGGGACTGAATCGGCAGAACTTCGAGGCGCCATCCGTGGGCCTGACGAGACGTTCGGCCTTACCACGGAGCGCATCGACCAAGCCAAAGTCCATGCGGAGCTGGAGGCTAAGTACAACGCCTGCTCTTTGCAGGATTTGGCTGAGTATCAGCAGCGGCTGGCGACCGAACAGCAATTGCTCCGAGTAGCAATCCGCGAAGAGCAGCAGTCCCTCCAGGCAGATGACGACTACGTGGCGGGGCGACGATATGACTACGGACCCGCAGTCAGGGCGTGGATGTACTCCTTGGCTCGTAAAAAGGTCCTGGAGAGCTTAGCCTGACAGGGACTTTACATTGGCAGCTCTTCCTTTTACGGCCTTTGATTTGGCAAGAGCTGGTTCTGCTTGCCCTTCATTGCACTGGATATAATAGAAGCGCTAGATTTCCCGCATAAGCTTTGGAGTGTAGGCATTGAGGCAAAAATAATCCACAGATGGGAGCAGCCGCGAAGTCGGTGACGTACCAGAACGTCACCGCCTGGGCGACCAAAGCCAAAGGGGCGCGCACCGCCTTGTTTCCACGAGGAATCGGACCCGAGCTTCCAACCATCATCTTTTTCTGTGACTGCTCGCCAATATTTCTGTGAGGATAGCAGGGTCTCCTTCTACCCTCGCGTGCTGCCTGTCGATTAGCCTTGACCGTTCTGTTGGGGTGCATATTTTTCTTCCCTTAGGGCTTTTACCGTCGCTCCTTTCTATCGCCCCTTTGGCTTCGGGCTGCATAGCGCGTTGTCGCTGTCTTCCAGCACGGTCTCTTCTGTACATCTTGCAAATATCCATTATCATCGGCGTTTTCTGTGATCATGTCTTCCGCCGTGGCCTCTGATGCCCCTGAAAAGGCTCCAGATGATTCCTCTAAGTTGAAAACCTTCCTATCCATCCTCCGAAGGTACGGCCTGCCAGCAAAGATGCTCCTTCACGGTGTCCCCTCGTCTTCCGTTCGGGATCATGCTAACTCCCCGATTTTTGAACACTAGATTTGTCGGAGTGACAGATATAGCTTCCGTTCGCTTCTCGCTGCCTGCGCATCTTCTAGAACCGATGCCCAATTTGGGTGCGTTACCACCTTCCCTATCGTATAGTTTAGGTGGTTACACGCCACCAGGGGAAAGGGACCGCTGATTAACCAGGATCGCCTATTCCTAGAGTACTGGAATTATTTGGATAGACCGGAGACCTTTGCAAGGTCAGCAAAGTAGCCGATTCATCGCCAAAGCCCAAGTTCTGACAGCACCACCGTACAGCATTGGTAAATCAGACGATCCGCTGGGACGGATGCTGGAAATATTGAGATTCTGGTTCACGAAAGACCTGGTATACAACCCCGCCGGAATTCCTGCATCATGTGGGAGGGACTGCCTCGCTCATCTTCATACAGAAATACATCAAGGGCAAGCCCTGTAAGCCGTATAATTCTACGTTGGGTGAATTTTTCAGAGTGAGTGCGGCCAGACTCTTAAGCCCATACTCCCCCCAGAATTTCCAGGACTGATCTTTCCGGTACGAAACTTCAGTGTAGCTGGGAAGTTGACGACCTCCCCCCAGCGGTCTCAGCGCCTCCCAATGCCGGTTCAACCAGCGGAGAATCCACCAAAACAAACGACAATAACAAAGCGGTCAAGGTATGTTACTTGACCGAACAAACTTCTCACCACCCACCAGTGTCCGCTTTTTTCATCGATTGTGAGGAACGGGGTATTTCAGCCCGTGGCTTCGACCAGATAAGCGCCAAATTCACGGGCACGAGCATTCGCGTGGCGCCGGGGCAGCATAACCTGGGTATATTCGTCAACATCGCAGGGCGAGACAATGAAGAGTACCAGCTTACCCATCCCGACGCTCATCTCGGTGGCTTGTTGAGGGGCGCGCTGGCCATAACAGTTTCCGACACATGCTACATAACATGTTCCAAGACCCGCATCAAAGTTATCCTACAGTACCTAGAGGAAGGTTGGATTGGCCGTGCTCAAAACAAAGTCGAGGGTGTGATCTTCCACTACAATCCAGACAAAGACACTACGACGAGAATTAAAGATGTTCCTGAGGGGGATCTTCTTGCCAAAATCAGTGGGTCCTGGCATGGGCAAGTCTTCTACACTCTAGCAGGGACTAAGGAGCCTCAATTGTTGATTGACATCGGCCCCCTTTTTCCCATTCCAAAGGAAGTGCCCTCTAGTGACCAGCAACTGTCAAACGAGTCCCGGAAATTTTGGTCCGGAGTAACAGAAGCCATACTGGACAAAAGATATGGCCAAGCTACCCGGCTCAAGCAGGAAATCGAGGAGCGGCAACGTCAAAAGGCCGCGGAAAGACAGGCGAAAAACGAAACGTGGCAGCCTCGCTTTTTCACCGGCGCCGTCACGCCTCTGGGCAAACCCGAATTGACCGAAGAAGGACAAAGGGCCCTCGAGGGTCTACGCCATGGGACGTACGAGTTGAAGGAAAGCGAATACAAGGGCGCATAGACGCATGCCTGTCGTTGCGATAGGATACTTACACATACATGAGATTGGATTAATCCCACGGCGTTTTTGGTTGAAGAGTCTCCTGAAGGCCCCTGGCAGGCGATTTCTGTTGTTCTTTCCTATATTTCGCTGGTTTCACCGGAAAATCAAACACATAAAGTGGTTGGACCGTCTTACTCCCATATATATATATTAATAGCCTCGATTGCCAAGACTGCGAAGTGATAATATCTGAAGGGCTATTTACAATCAATGACAAGAAATAAAACTAAAGGCGATATTTTTAGTGCGTATTGCTCGTCAAGAACAATTAGATGGCAAATACAGCTAGTGAATCCTTATGCCCATATAAAAGAATAAACCTAAATACAGCGGGCGGAAACAACGAAATAATGAAAAGCATCAAAATGATCTACGTCACGTTGCAAAGTAATTTAAAAAGAACAAGAACTCCCTTCCCAAGTCCAAGACGATGCCAACCAGTAACACCTAGAACCACCTAACATCCCAAAGCATTGAAAACCGGAAGCCTTCATAATCGGTCATGTCATGCATTGGCTGAGACAACCTTGTTGAATCCCGCAGTTACTGTCTTCGTTATCTCTTCGTTCTTATGAGGAAGAAGGGATAATGCATAGGCCACATCATTCCACTGTCGTTCAGTTTCGCATCGAGGGAGTCGAGCGGCGAGCTTGTCCGCTAATTGCCGGGCGTGTTTCTCCTACAAGTTCAAACCAGATCAGATCAGAATCAAGCCATTGTCAAGCAGATACCATTTCATCAGTAGGGGTTTCCTTCGGACTGAACTAACCTTCTCAACAAATCCAATCAAGAACTTGACGATACGTCTCAGCGAGGCCTCTTCGAGGTTGCGTTCGGCACTCAGCAAACTGAACATATCAACGAAGTGGTTGTACACGGCATTATCTTTGCTGGCTAGTTCGGTGAAGAACATGCGCGCCAAATCAGCAATTCTCTTATCGTCATCTTCTAGGCATTTGGCCATCTCGCCCAGCTGTCCTTTAACCTTGACCTGGCCCGCCAAGATCAGGAACGTTAATGTCATCAGACATGTGCGCTTTACGGAGACGTCGTCGTCATTAAGTCGACGGTACAAAAAGTCCGTATTCTCATCGATTAGATGATTGAAGCACACTGCCATGTCACCCAGCGCAATGACTGCATTGCTGCGAACAGTTGGGTTCTCAGAACGCTCCATTATAGTGATCAAGAGGGGCAGATTCTTTTCACAGTATTCTGCCGACACACACATCAATTTGGCCATACATAATGTTGCTGCTGCCTGCAAGTTCCGATCGGAGTACGTGTTGCTGTTAGCACATATCTCGGTAACCAAAGGTCCAAAGTTAGACAGTAATGAATTCTCCCCATAGAGGAGCTCTCGCTCTCGAATATGGGCCATCGCATCTGTGAAGTCATCTTCAGTAGTTCCGCCAATCAGGTCCAGTTCGTCGTTCGCCGCGGCCTCGTCCTGTGACGAAGAGGTGACGGCTTTGTTTTTTTCCTGTTCAACCTTGCGGCGCTTAAAGTCGAGCTCGCATAGCTCCAGATGGACTATTTGCTTGATTGCAATATGGCCAACGACGAACAGCAGCTGAGATAATGCAATTGATGTGGGTTTCCGCCTTGATTCCTGATTTTCACTGGATCCTGGCCGTTCCTGTTCATCATCGTCCACAGGTGTTCTGGAAGCGGCGCGTTGTGATTGCGGCTTAAACACGAACTTCGTCCTCCGTTTGAGAATATCAGAACATAGAACATCGGGATGTTTGGACAGTGTGTAGATGGCACTAATAGCTTGTTCCGAGACGCCATACCATTCCTGGCTGTCTGACTCGGTTTCGACCATAGCTGCAAGTTTGGTCAGAACAGGGTGGTCGTTGGCGAGTTTGGGAATGCCAGCTTCTTTGGATCTGGCTTGGCGACCTGGGACCATCCGCCTCAATGCAATGCAGGTGTATTTGGCAAGCACGAGATCCGACTGTCCCAAATTCCCCAGGCCAATCCTTAGCATGGCTTCAATTTCCTTAACCACAACTTCTGGATCGGCCAAAGCAAGCATGCCAAGAACAATAATAGCCCCACGGCGTTGAGTTTTGGAGATATCCTTCTTCTGTACACCATAAACTTGCCATAATTTGGCTATCACAGCTTCTGAAATGTGACCCGCCTTCATCATAGTGCTGAGCAATTGCTCGAGGCAGGTGAGCTCGGCGGGCGTTGAACCGAAAGTTAAACTGATCATGTTCCGAGCGATATAATTTGCCGCATCGTTGGGACTGAAGGAGTCTGGTGCTTCAAAGAAAAGTCCTTTGTAACAATCGATCAAGTGTGTTTGGACTCCTTTGCCTTCGTCGCTATTGCCTTTGGTCCAAATAAGCCGGAGCATCCGTCGAATTCCGTTACGAGATGTTTCGACCTTATACGCATCAAGAACGTTGAAAAAATCCATTGCTTCAATAGCCTCACTCTTATTTCGTGATGACAGAAGCTGGGCGACGATCTCAGAACCTGAGTGGAGGACATCGATAAATCGAAGTGCTTCATTATAGTATTTCCTGGTCAGCTGAAGACGAGCGAGAAGCTCAGATGTTGCCGCTTGCTCCGCGGCCTTTTTCACTGCTGCAGCTTTCTCTTCCTCTGTCATTTCAGACGGTTTTGACGGAGATCCTTCGGGCATCTGTGTCGCGTCATCCAACAACTCGCTGTCAACATGAGAGGTTTCCCCCCCTTCAAAGCCAGTGGTTTCCGGGGGTCTCAGGGCGTTTAGTTCAGCGTCAACGGTGTTCAATCTGGCTGTCCACTCTTTGTGCGACAACTGTCCACCGTGCATGATGCTGAAGGGGTGCGTAGAAACGAGTTTAGCTAGTAGTTTAATCGCGTTACGCCGGACATTGCTGCTCTTGTCTTCAAGACTCCTAGCCGCTAATTCCGCAACGGCCTGTCGTCTTTTGGGGAATTTTTGTTCTAGGTCACAGATCCTCATATACACCTGAATAGCCCGACATCGACAGTATGGGTTGATGTCCAGAAAACGCTCTTCTAATACGTCGAAGAATGCGTTTATTTGTGTCTTATAGTTGTCGCTTCGCTCTTCTTGACGACTGAGATCGGAGATGAGGTTGCCGCAAACCTCAACAACGGCACATCGGAGAGTATAAGACTACGCAGAGGTTAGTCTATTGTCCTAAGAAATCCAGCACGGTGGTGTAATACTTCGCTGTCAAGTTGTTTCGCCAGGAGGGTCATTTGCTTTATTATCAAACGTGGGGCAAGTTCTGAAAGTTTGACGATGAACGCGGAGACTGACTTGGGCCCTCTGGTATCGTTCGAGTTGAATTCTTTATTTCCAAGCTCCCTAAAATAAATGAGCGATCATCCAACCAGGACAAATGGGGTAAAAATACTTCAGGATTTCATCAGAGAGTTGTGGGTAATCGTATTGCTCCGCAAGAATGTGCAAGAACTCAGCCATCGGCTCAGATAGATGCTCAAAGTAAGTTAAGCTTTGCACAATAGACGTCTGCGCACCTAGATACCTAATTAGCTTGGACTCACGGCAAATCCGGTACACGAAAGCTCACCAAAGGCATGGCCATGATGCTTTACTGCAATGCAAAGAACTTTGAATGCATGCATCCTGATGGCCATACTCTTCACTCGTTGTTCGCTTTCCAGTATGAGATAAATTGAGCGTGTGAACAAGTTGATGAAAGTGTCACGGTCAGATGTGGTGAGGAATATCTTGCTGAGCTTCAACTTCATGACCTTGCACATAGTTTCCATAGATATCTGAATCTGGGCGGTCCAATCCCAGTTGCCATCTTTGGTGCCCGACTTGGATTTGGCCGATTTCCCCGTGCCTCTTCGAGCAGGCGCCGCTTCCGCGGGTTTCTCGGCCGCTTTTACCTCAACGGCTGAGAGAGCCCATTGAAGCAGAAAGCCATACATTTCCAAAAGCTGCTTGTGGTGCTGAATTCCGTCTTGCTCCTCGGACTCGAGATCTCCATGGATAATGTCGGCTTCGACAGACAAACCAGAAACGACCAGATCGAGGAGCTTGCTCAAAGATCGCGTAGCAAGGTGGGACGAGTATCTGCAAAGAGTCAATTGTTTAGTATTCGATACATACGGGCCAGAGCATCGAGGAATGGGTTCGAGGCCAGGACACACTTTAGAAGGAATTGAAGAGAGTCAAAGTGGGACGACCTGGCCAGCCCTTCAGGGCTTTCAGCCACTCCATCCACGATCGTGTTCAAGACATGATCAATCAATGTCGACGACAGGTTATCGGGGTCGGTCTCGCAATCCAATAATTCCGGGTCGGCGTCAGGAGTCGGAACAGAAGCCGGATCACTCAAGTAATACTTGAGGGATTCGTTGATATCAAACTGGATCCTGTCTTCCATGATGGGCGACAGCGAGGGAAGGGCTCCTCGGAAGAGGCGTGCGGCAAGGAGCCGGATGATGGAGCGATTTGTGTCGGCGGTGGTTGTTGACTGATCAAGAGATGGGGGGGGAGCGGGGGCGCGGCGAAAGAAGTCAAAGAGCGAAAACGCACGTGGGCTTTGTTTGGAGATTGCTTGATTCGGTTTAGCGTTGTCGTTGCTGATGGTATGTATTGTACTGTATTTAGTTTACTGTAAAAGTACCCCGACAGGTACTGTACCTTGGTGGGTAATGGAGGAGCTTTCAATACCGAAAAGTAAACACAAACAATCCCTTCCGCACTATGCCGCTTTAGGGTTGATTTTCTGCGCGCTGGGGAGCCTTATCGTTTTAAGTCCTCCGTTTACTCACTAAGTTGGTGATCTTGGTGAACTCACCTTTAAGACTTTTAATACAATAGTAGCAGAAAGCTTCGATAGCTCCTGCGTCTGTTGACACGACCCTAAACCAAACCTCTTAGTTCTCCCCCTGCAGCGCCGGTCAGACGTCATCTCCGCACGTCACTTCGCGTCTGGCCACTCCATTCATTTACTCGGCGCATGCAAGTGTCGCCAAAGGCAAACTGCCTGACTATCTGATCTCACGTTTAGGTCTCGGTTCCTTCCCAGCTCGGTACTATGTCCGCCTTCAATGCGGCGCCAGCGGGTTTCTTCGAATTGCAAAGACCCAGCGCCTGGGTACCGGCACGTCCATCAACACGGCCTAATCACATAGGTGAAGACGGTGCGGTCACAGATAGCGAGGCGTCGGCAGCACAGCCCCCGGTCGAAGTCGGTTACGAAGAGGAGTTGGGGGACGAGGATATCGATGATTCAGTGAAGGAGGACATGCGAAAACTTGAGAATACCTTTCCTGGAATCTCAGACCGGTTCCGACTAGTGAATAGGATTGGCGAAGGTACAGTCAGCTTTGGTGCTCTTCTATGTGATTGAAGTGACTAATTCCCCGCGAATCTGCAGGAACATTTTCCACCGTGTATAAAGCGGAAGATCTTCTATATGATCACTACCGGAACGACTGGGACATGTTCCAGGACGACCACAACAACGCCTGGGCAAGTCCACCGTCGAAAAAGCGCCGGGTGGAAAATGGCAGTGGCCGGACTTTGCCCCCGAAACGAAAGGAACCTCGATATGTGGCTCTGAAAAAGATCTATGTGACAAGCAGTCCTCTTCGCATCCAAAATGAACTCGAACTACTGCACGATCTACGAGGATGCCGATCCGTATGTCCCTTGATCACTGCTTTCCGGTATCAAGACCAGGTTGTGGCCGTCTTGCCCTTTTTCCCTCATACCGACTTTCGAATCCAATACCGTACTTTCATGGTTGCGGATATGCGACATTATTTTCGGTCGTTATTTACCGCTCTACATTCAGTTCATAAGCATAATATCCTCCACCGAGATATCAAACCAACGTAAGGATTATGGCACCTTGGTTTTTCCTACTACAAGCAGAATGACGACCCATTTATTCTCCCTGAACGCTAACAACAAAATCATGATTTAGCAACTTTCTCTATAATCCGGAACTCCGAGAAGGCGTTCTAGTGGACTTCGGTCTGGCTGAAGTAAGACTAAAATTTACCTTCAACACAAACACATCTGGACTATGTCGCTAACGTGACTTCCCAGCGCGAGGGAGCTGAGTATACTGGCACTTGTTTGTGCGCCAACCCGAGTTATGTACGCCGTAGTCGCTTCCAACAAAGTTACCATTACATGCATGGTTCGATAATGACGCATCCATCGGTGGGTCATCCTAAAAATGACTCGAGGCCCTCAAAACGGGCCAACCGAGCGGGAACCCGAGGCTTTCGTGCTCCAGAGGTTCTATTCAAATGCACATCTCAAACAACCAAGATCGACATGTGGTCCGCTGGGGTTATTCTCCTAACCTTACTTGGGCGTCGGTTTCCATTCTTCAATTCAGCCGATGACGTTGATGCAATGATAGAGATGGCAAGTATCTTTGGCACGCGTCGTATGAAAGCGGCAGCCAACATGCATGGCCAAGTTTTCGAAACAAACATTCCAACGATCGGTGAGAAGGGGTATAGTTGGGAGAAGCTTGTAAAGTGGGCTAGTTGTGTGGAAGAGTTGACAGAGAGCGAGAAACAGGCTACACGTCTTCTGGCTGGTCTCATGGAACTAGACCCTTACAAACGTATGAGCGCAAAGGATGCACTTCAACACGAGTTCTTCACGGACCCCATGGACCACGACGTGGAATGGGGAGGGCATCCTGAAGACAGCGCTGACACTGGTGAGGATGGTGAAGGGGACAGAGAAGACGAGGATGCAGACGAGGTGGCCATGGTTTAGAATCCCACTCTCACGGTATGAAAATGGACGATCAGCATCGGTAATAATGAAATTATGAATTGTGGTTGTGGTCTTGCAATCAGCGCCGAATGAAGGGAAAAATGAAGCTATCATGCTACTTCCGGTTCGCTGTCTTTTAAAAATAGAAAGGGGCTGTGGGAGGGGGGTGCAAAATAGAGAGAGAGAGTTGAGCTCCCGTTGTGGAGTAGTTACTAGGGCAAATCCTTGTTTTCATGTTGGCTGGTTGTCTAACGGGACATTGGGAGTAAGAACTCAATATATACTAATAAAGTATATAGATATATATATTTGACTGGACAGCAGAGTCGTGAGAATGCTATATGATGAATAAACAAATGAGCTTGCTGTTGGTGGTTGTGCACAGAGTAATATACTATACGGCCCAAGAGGTAGACTCGGAATCCTTTCCTATTGGAAAGTATAGCAAGCTCTAACCAGCCTCTCCAAAATCATAGTGGCCAGTTTGGGCTGCGTGCTGGGTTGCTCCTTTCTCCCCCGTAAATATCCCTCCGCACGTATTGCAACGAACATGGAATCCTGAGGTGTCGGTATAATAATGCTTGCCCTGGAGGATCTTACAGAGTGCCAATGCCTTTTCTAGTACCAGGCAATCAGCTGAGTCAAAGACTTTGGTATCGAATTCAGGAGGAGCATCCGTGTGATCGAATGGGGGCGCGGACGGTGATAACGCTATGGTATCATAGTGGATCCCGGAATAGACTAAGATACACCGTGTGGGCGGACCCTCGTTAAAACGGTCAACGCGAAGCGTTTGCACGTCGATTGAGCATATCTCTATATCAAAATGCTTGCTCAGGATGCTGAGCTCAATTCCACCCCCCCATGAATCTTCGTTCTGTATCCAACGGCAATAATCGTCCGGCCGCTTCTCTAGCACCGCTTCCGAGTACAGATCCGGTCTCTCTTGGATTGTTTGAGCAACGACCGATCGAAGCTCATTCATCGCATCCATGCCTCCCATGAGAGCACTGCCCACAGCACGAAAGAGGCATGAGTTGTCATCGGGCATGATACGCAGAACAAACGTGCCTGCATGCTCAGATGATGCTATCTCGGGAGGGTCCTCTGAGGTGTCTTGCAAGCTGTGTGCAGGAGGTGCAGGAGCAGGAGTAGGAGGATCCGAGGGAGCAGAAACGGCAGGCTCATTACTGCTGCTAGAAGCTTGGAGTGATCCCTCTTTTCTCGTGACAATTAGTTGCTCCCCGTGGAGGTTGATTCCATATTCTTCCAAGCTCCGGTTTGATTCGAGCGCATCCAACGAGAGTGGCTTGAGGTCGGGATATCCGTATTTTACATCGTAGACACTTAACCCGGTCGCGCTCACAATTCTTTCCTGGAGGTCGCCCACGGTTGCCTTGTCGTCGAGAAGGACCATGGATTGCCCCTCTGGGCCACGGACACGAAGCTTCATCCCCATGGCGTGGGACAAATCTTATTGTCTATATATTGTTCCAGAGTTAGGGGAGACACGGAGAAGAATGGGAGGGTATTGAGCAAGGGAAGAAAGAACGTAGGGAATAGAATAGACAGGAGGCAAATGGGATGGAAGAAGGAAGAAGGAAAGAGGAAGAGGAGAAGTCGGAGTAACTAGCAGTTGAAGTCGATTCAGTAGATGTGGGGCAACAAGGCCACTCCATGATTGTAGTTTACCAGGTAACTATGTCTTTAGCTCTTTATTTAAGGTCAAGAACTCCTCAGCCCTTCTCTTCTGTCAGTATTTTTGAGCCAGCAGATGGGATACTCAAGGATATTGGTCATTCAACATGCTCGGTTAGGTAGGTAGATGCTCTATGCCTACCTCTGGTACGTTATGTATGTACACATTGTAATATATACGCGTATTACACCCATACATGTATAGTACCCGAGTGTACGCATACTTGTACTGTATTAGAGGTAATATGACAGTATTGTATCGCCAGTCTCTCGTGCTGATTCAGCATTGCTGCTGCGCGAACCTCTCCCTCAAAGCCTCTTCCTTTCTCTACTACCTCTTTCTCTTTTTTCTATTATTGCGCTATTGCGCGCAGGGTCGCTAGGCTGCAAGTTGCTCACCAGGATACTTCGTAATCTTGCCCTAACCCCAAACTGTGGTCCTTGCGACTGTATGTTGCTTCAACATGGAAGGATCCCAGCCGTCGCACGTCCAACCCACTCCTGAAGCGCCCGTGAATTCGGTCGCGAACGATAGCAACGATGGACCTCAGGCAGCGACAGGCAGTGTCACCGACGAACAGTGGCGGTTGATGATGGATGTTGTGTTGGCCATCTATGAGTTTCGAGAGGAGGAGTAAGTGCTCGGTCCTGTTAGCCCATATCCATGTCACATACCCCAGGCTAACGACACCCCTTCTTCATCAACACGCAGTGGCCATGACCCGTCGAAGCTTTTCCAGCGCAGCGTTAACAAGCGCAATGTTCCTGACTACTATGATATCATCAAAGAGCCGATGGCGCTAAGTATTTTGAAGCAAAAGATTAACAAGAGAGAGTACAAACAGTTTTCTGAGTTTGTTCGAGACTGCGCTCTGGTAATTATACCATGTTCTATCCCTTGTGCCTCCGGACAACATGGCGGCATAGGACCACTAGAGTCATACGCTGATCATCATAGATCCCTCACAATGCGCAAACCTACAATCGCCCTAAATCACAAGCATATGAAGATGCACTGGTTATCAAGGTTAGTTGCACTATACTTTGATGATGTCTCCGCGCAAGGAACCCGGCTTGTTGACGACTTCACATCCAGGACGTCTTTATTGCAGAATTCCAGAAGCTGGTCAGCCAGGGAATCATTTCCGCTGAAGAAGCGGAGCTTCCGGATCTCGGCGAGATCCCTGAGGCAGACCCTCTTCCCGAAGAGGAGGAAGAAGAAGACGAGGAAGACGATGACGACGATGAAGAGGAAGATTCCGACGACGATGGCCGAAAGAAAAAGAAACGAGGTCCGCGATCGGGAAGCAAACGCGAGGGTAACAAGGACGACAGTCAAAAGCCCCATGATCCTGAATTGAGAAAGAAGCGAGGCCGACCGCCGCGTGTTGATACTCCTATGGAAGCCAGGATTAAGGCGGTTCTAAAGGGAATCCGAAAGCTCAAAGGGCCGGCCGGGCTCAAAGTGGGACACTTTGAGCGCCTACCAGATAAAGCTGTCTACCCTGACTACTACGTGGAAACCAAAGAGCCTATTGCCATTGACATTATCAAGCGGAAGTCAAAGCGGAAGAAGTACAGCTCGCTCGATCATTTCATGAGGGACATGGACCTCATGTTCAACAATGCTAAAGCCTACAATCAACCTGAAAGTCAAATATACAAAGATGCCGTGGATTTGCAAATGGAGGCTCGAAAGCTTGCTGAGATTGAGAAAAAGAAGCCGGACAGCGAATATCTCATGGAGGATGGGCGGCTACCTTTGCCCAATGGTATTCTATACAAAAACGAGCTGTGGAAAGTTGGTGATTGGGTTCACATCCAAAACCCCAACGATGTGACGAAACCCGTCGTTGCGCAAATCTATCGCACATGGCAGGATGGCGATGGCGCTAAATGGATTAATGCCTGTTGGTATTATCGCCCGGAGCAAACTGTCCATCATTTCGAAAAGCACTTCTACCCAAATGAGGTGGTTAAGACAGGCCAGTACCGAGACCATCGAATTGAGGAGATAGTGGACCGATGCTTTGTGATGTTCTTTACTCGGTACAATCGCGGGCGACCGAGAGGCCTTCCACCTGATAAGGATGTATACGTCTGCGAAGCTCGGTACAATGAAGAGAAACATAAATTGAACAAAATCAAGACCTGGGCAAGCTGCCTGCCAGATGAAGTCAGAGAGAAAGACTATGAGATGGATCTTTTCGATGTCCCTCGCAGAATCAAGAAGATACCGAGTCCTATCAAACATCTTCTTAAGAGCGACGCAAAGGAAACTGACGATCTTCCCAAACCCACCTGGGGAGCTGAGAATGCGCCCCCGGCAGTTGGTGCTGTTCATCGTCGCCCGCGGGATGAAAATGTGAGGCTTCCTTCCACCACATCTCATGGGTTTATCCTATTTCCCTTCCGCTTTCCAGTAGGTAAACTGACGATTAATTCTCTTTTTCTCTAGGAATCTCCACCTCCAGAGCCAACGCCTTCCCCGCCCCCATTGCCTCCACAACCATTGCCCTCTGCCTCCATTCGACAACCGTCGGCTAGCAAACCATCTGCACGGCCCAGTGTAGACAGTCAAGCCCCCAGTGCTATAGCGGCGGCTCCCCCACCAGCACGATCTCCGGCTGCACCTGTTCTCGCGCCACAGCATTCCCCAGCCCCTGTTGCTCCTGTGACTTTTCAGACTCCCCAAGTGCCGCCGGGACAGCCGTACCAACCCGCCTTGCAAAGACGCCCCAGCAGTCTCGCACCTCAGCCTTCGCATGCGGCCACATATCAACCAGCTACGTTATCTCACCCGTACGCTCCGGCACAACCGTCGCCATACCCACCCTACCAAGCCAGCCGCATGACAATGCCAGGCGCAGCGATGTATAACCCAAATGCTCCTCGCCCAATTGAGGTCTTTCATTTAAGCGATACCGCAAACACAGCTATCCCAGCTGATATTCGGGAGCAATTCCACTGTGACGACCACGGCCGCGTGCTTTTCTTCTCTTCCCCGCCGCTGGATATTGTCCCGTCGGCTCAACAAAGGCTTGGCCACTCGCTCAAGTATCTAGCAGCCAAAGAGGAGCGGCGGAAACTTGTTGAACAAAGAAAGCGCAAAGAATGCTGCGAGCGGGAAGAGCTAGAAAAGAGGACTAAGCGCCAAAGAGCTGATAACGAGACGGCTCTTGCGGCTAAAATAGAAGACCTCACTGCCCTGGCCATCGGTACCATGGCGAACCAGATAGAGTCCGGTACGGACACTATCTACGAAATCCTGTACCTTGATCGAGCCGAAGAAGCAAAATCAGCTGCGAACAAGTCTCGCGAGCAGAGAGTTCGTGCCGACCATGCTTCCCGGAAAAGAACGGCTCATATCCTAGCGCATTCCGTGGAAGCTGGCTTGGAGAGCTTGAAAGGCAACCCCATATACATGCATGGGATTGATCCTGGAACCTAACAGGGAAACAGAAACGGAAGCAGTCTGCTGGTTAGAAGCCACACATTTCTCCCTTGTTCTTCTCCCCAGCAAGCTTTGACTGAAAGCCCTTAGGGTTTCTCTTTTTGGGGTGACCTTAGGCCGGAAGGGATAGTCAGATGGAGAGAATTACATCATGGTACTTTGAGTGGATGGCCCATGGCGCATGAATTCATGTGTTTGATTGATCTGAAATCGTGGGGAACTATCAGACATGTTCTTGTTCGGTTTAGCGTAGGCTTAACTTTTAATATATGGAATGTACTATTACCAGGTTGTTTTAATCTTCTTCTGTCCACGGGACCTCTTTATCTATGATAGTCGTCTACAATCCCCTACCCAAATCGCTTTAACGACAAAGCAAGCCCCTTATTCTTGAAGACTGATGCTTTAAACCCCCCGGAGTGCGAACAGTGGCAGGAAGCATAGTAAGCTAGATCTCCAAACCTTATGGAAGAACTCAATAAGCAGACTGCTATACATGGCACATAGATATTGTCCATCACGGCAAAAGATACAACAATAAAAAACAGGATCTCCTTGCGAGAGTCAAGAGAAGGTCATAATTCGTGAATTGAGAAATGAAGATAGATAAAGAGAGATGAGTGATGAAACCAGAATACATAGAATATACATATCCCAAGACATATAGAGTCAAATAAAAACAAGAAAGTGAGAAAAGAAACAGACAGTAGGAGACACAGCAAATTGGAAAAAAATCTACGATTAAACAACTTGTATGTGCTGGAGCATCAAGCAAGCAATTATGACATCCCAATAGCCAACCCGACTAAGTGCAAAGACTAGCAGGGAAGATGGCAAGGGCGGCGTTTTGTAGCCTCCAAAGCACTCATGAACAGACCCAGATTTGTCTAACGGCCGATTATTAAATGCAAGAGAGAAAAGGGTCGCAGTGATTTTCTGGAAACCGGCCAACCATTCTATGCAGA
Organism: Aspergillus persii; assembly: GCA_002215965.1. Classification (NCBI taxonomy): domain Eukaryota; kingdom Fungi; phylum Ascomycota; class Eurotiomycetes; order Eurotiales; family Aspergillaceae; genus Aspergillus; species Aspergillus persii. The sequence goes on along the minus strand of NGZO01000007.1, from coordinate 1,702,573 downwards.
GGAAAGATGGGGAAGAAAGGCCCCAACTGTAGTGGTTGCCAAAAAAAAAGGAAAAGATATGAGAAAAAATTTTCGGGATGATTTTGGGAAAATTCAGGGATGAGGTTGTATTTGATTGTCGGCGTCAGGCTTTCCTTTTCAACCAATTTCCTCTTCTTTTATTGAGGAGAAAGAAGGAGGGTTGTCGTCGTTCTTGTTGAAGCTAGGAAGCGGCAGGGGGTGACCAAATCCCGGGTTGGAAACGAGGTGTTTGCCACAGAAAAAAAAAATCGTTTGGTGAGAAGTTCTCGAGATTCATTACCAACAACTAAGACTGGAATCCGGAGTTGCTTGTCGGTGTCGAACGCTCGTCATTAGAATCTGTTTTGTGTGTGTCCCAAGATGCACTACTGCGCTTGTTGTTGTTCTCTTCCTCCTCCATGGAGAACACTAAATCGCTTTGTTCTTCATCAATTTTGCTTGTGCTGACAGGCGACGAGACAGCCCTGTCCAATCGGCTGTTGGGACCCGCAGACGAATGGCGAGCAGACCCAGGATGGAGAGACATGCCACTAAGTTGCTGCGAGATCATCGAGGCTGACGCTTGTCGGGAAGGAGAAATAAATGCAGGCATGTCACCAGATACATGACGGCTTCCGATGGGACCCAGACTGGGGCTTCTCGTTTCCTGGTTCAACAAAGACTCGCGAAGAGGCGAACCCACCTGGGGAAACGAGGTTCCATGGGCATCTTCTTCCTTTTTCTGTCGCTGCTTTGCGAACAAGGCACCAAACCGAGAGGGGCTGGACGCCAGGGGCGAGCCAACCTTTGACAGACTAGTGCCAGTCATCCCAAGCCCACTGAGATCACGATGGCTTGAACTGAGATCATGATCAGTTCGGGACAGACGACGGAGCCGCTCCTGCGGCGTCAGTACATCATCATGTAAATTCATGGGCAAAAAGTCTTCTTCCATGGGGAAGTTGCTTTCATCCCAATCGTCCAAGGCCGTGGGTCGAGGCACACTGGCAGAGAGCATGCGAGGTTTTACAGTCCTTTGAGAGTGCAAGAATCGCGGGCCCAGGCCATCCTCGGGTATCCCAGGAGGAGACGATCCGATGAAAGAAGCTTTCCGGGGGTCTGGTCCGTACGCCACGTCGCGGAGAGTCCGAAGGGCGTCAGACGGAGCTCCTATTCGTTGGGCAGGTGGTGAAAGCTCCAGACCGAACTTTGATGGCATGGACGCGGCCACGGGGCCATAGCGGGCAGCATGAGAAATGCCTTGGCTGTCAAAAGATGCAGGCAAAGGGGCATCAAGAGCGGTCAAGTGGTGATGGCTTGGAGACATGGGAAAGCGCATGTCGTCAGCCGGCGACCCGTACTTGGAGCCGGTATCCGAAGCCAAACCCGTATCGATCGTAGGGATGGCATCATATGGTGGTGGTGGTGGTGGCTGCTGTTGCTGCTGAGAGTTCAAGGTGGCGAAATCTTCTTGGTGTGGAACTTGGGCGGCATAGCGAGGATCGTGACCATTCATTCGCTGTTGTGAGAGCACCGAATTCGTCAGGGCTGAATCTTGGTTGACATAGGCTTGTGGATTGACACGGCCACCCAGGTTGAGATGGCTCCCACCCGCACTGGGTCGATTGACCCGTCGCCCATCGGGGAGGATATGCGCCAGCGCACATTTGGCACCGAACTTGCAGTTTCCCTAAGGCAAGAAGGTTTAGCCATACGCAGTTTTTCGCCGGGTTTCCCACATTCATACCTTAGTGAAGTATTTACACGGCGCATAGTCAATTGCGGCATCAGTGGAATGTAAAAAGGGACAGGCAGGTCCAGCCTGACAGGCTCCCTGGCGGTAGAATTTGCAGGGTACATGCTTGGTGTCTATTTTTTTTTTTTAAAAGAAGTCAGTTTTCCTATCCGTGCAGGAGAGCTAGCTGTTTTATGACAAGCCAGAGAGAGGAGTTTGAGCATATCATAGCACAGCGAGGAACGAGGGCTGCTCTTACTGCTTTGGTTGGGAGGGCTCCGGGCAGTCATGTCGAGGCCGGAAAGATTGCGGGAATGGCCGTTCTGCGAAGGCTGAGCTCCGGAGGGAACCGGGAGAGGAGCACGACTCTTCATATCACTTGAAGGCCGAGACAGGATGGCGGATAAGGAGCGGAGGAGGGGGGGGACGACGACGATTGCAAGAGGGCCGACAGTAGCATATGGCCCGGAAGAAAACGAGGAGGAGAGAGAGCGAGAAGGGAGCGAATATCCGGAGGGGTTTATCCACTCGGTGGGGAGCCGGTGCCAAACCGGGTTGGCGGTGAGCGTCGAAGTCGAGGTCATCCCTCGTGTGCGCAGAGTACGCCACCAGTACTTCTTGCCACGGGCAAGACCCCGCAGATCGGAATGTTCTTCGCAGGTACCTGCTGCTGTTAGATGACCCTACGGATGTTACGGAAATTGTCGTGGCATTATCGCAGGAAAGGAAGACCGTGACGGAGCATGTCCACGATAATCCTAGGCGCATGACAGCACAGAAAAACCTGGTGGCGTCATTTTCTCTCACTCATGCTCACGCTCCTCTGTCATCTGTCGGAAGAGGCGCTGGGAAACGACAGCTAGCTAGCTCCACTGACTCGCTCGTTGCTCATCTGATCCTACCTAGCTATGGTGCCTCCCTCTGCGCTTTCATTTGGACATTTGCACCCCCGCCGATCATCGCTCGTCTCCACAAGCTTCTTCCGTCGTAGTTGGCTGGACAATACAAGCATAAAAGAAACATCAAGCGAATCAACCCCACATATTGAGAGTAGTGATCCTCCTTCAACATTAATGAAAGGGTTCTCCCTCGAGCCCTAACGATTCCTGCGGGCCGGAGTTAGGGCGATTGTATCGTCCAAATCAAGGTGGTACATGCATACCCATAGCTCCTTCTGACTGATACCTCCCGGGATGACCTCCGAGCACTTGTGCCACATATCCAAACAGATTCGACGGCGGATTCTGGCATGCTTCTGCCACAGCTTCCAATCTCTGCTGGCATGGGCAATTTCCTTGGCAGACATGCGACAGGAATCATCCTCTCCGTTCCGGGACAAGAAAGTGAGACAAGACGTAATCTCTTGTTCTAACTGGCTGTTATCATGCCGGAGTTCACAGAGTAGAGGGTTTGCACTAAGGGTCTGCAGCTCCGCCTGCGCCTTTTTTTCGTCTCCCTTGATGCGGCCGAGCTGCTCTCGCAGTTTCTGCAATTCTTCATCCATCGAAGTCATTGATTGTGACATGACTGCGTCGGAGCCCTCTTGCAGGGCATGATAAATAGTTTGCTTTCCTAAGCCACCAAAGCTTCAGTGGTTTTGCCACTCACCCCAGGGCTCGGATAAACAATGGCCACTGACCGGATGTTTTCCCCGCAATTCTCCTGCTGCGGTGCAGTTCCTTGAGAGCCTTGGTCGCATTGGCTTGGAAGATTGGTAGTCGTAGTCAGAGACAACGTCCAGATTACTAATACGGACCCCTACCTTTGGTGACCTTATTATGCAGGTTCATCGAGACATCATTGGCCTAATCAGAATAAGTCACAGGGAATATATTGGAGTGAGCCTATTTCAACTGACTGAATATGGACGACTGCTAGGATTAGGCGCCGATCAACTGGAGCAGGAAGAACAAAAGCTTGAGCTGTTCGGTAAGAATATAGACGAACAGAATCCATACTTTTGCTTCTCTAGAGTCGCCGACGGCAATCATATCAGCCGGTCTTTCCCGATAGTCCAACAAACAACAAATCAGACTTACGAAGATAATCCAGGATCAGCAAGGCCCCTTCCTGGGAGACTGATCGGGATTAGATATATTTGAAGACCCAAAGTCATCCATGGCTGCCAGCTCACCATCACCCGAAGTCTTGCCAATTCCCGTTTCTGGAGGCATGATGATCGACGAGAAGTAGATTGTCCTAAGAATGCAAAGTTACTAGATGGTTGCTACAGAGGCCGGATAGAAAAACCCCTCCATTGTGCACGTCACGTGGGAAAGGAACATCGGTCTCAGTTCAGTTTACATGCATGCTGTCCCCTTCCCCGATGATGAACCGAGATTTTCGAACAGGGATTTAACGGTCAAAGGTACATAGTCCCCATTACGACAAGCAAAACTTAGTTATTACAGTGAAGGAACAAAACGTGGAGAAGATGACATAGATGAAGTGAAAGGGAAGCATGAGCCTAAGTTGAGAATAGAAAGAAAGTAAAGGGAATAGAAGATAATAAGGTAGAAGAAGGGGAAAGCTCAAAGTCAAATCGCCAGTGTCATCTTGCATTTACAGATCGCACTCTCTCCCCGCCCACCTCTCTCTCTCTCTCGGCCCGTCAAAGTAAACGACAGTTAGAAGACAACGAAGGCCCTCTCCAAGATCCCAAGAACTTGAATTATGAAACAGCCAAAACGTGTAGAGCGAATCCTGGCCTAAGGGTATCACATCACAATCTAAAACGACGTTAGTAATATATCTAATTCCAGGAGTAACATTACACTTACGCAATCATTGTCTTTCTGGACGGATGGAACTCCCATTTCCTCGAAAGTTTTCGGACCTTTGCCGGGTAGTCCACTCTGCGATTTGGACGGCGGTGCAGCGGGTTTTTGGCTAGTCGAGCTCGACGAAGTTGTAGGAGGCTTCGGGGTGGACGGCGCACTAGAAGACTGCATGGATTCGGTACGCGGAGGGAAATTCGCTGACGAAGGCGAGGACACAGCGGGCCGTGGAGATCCTACCGGGCCACCTTGGGGAGGAGAGACAGGCGTTCTGACGGGTCTGCGGTCCGGCATATTATCAAGTCGCTGGGGCCGTCTGCGAGCATCGGCAGACTCAAGAGGCGCCGAGTATCCAATATCCAACTTTGGGGCCGCGGACACAGGGCTTGCTGGGCCTCCGCTCGAAGTCCCGGGTGCGGGAGACCGGTAACCCATGGGCCCAGGCCCATATGATGCGGCACGGTTGTAGTTGGGTGCATTGGTGCGAATATTGGGGTTGATGCCAAAGGCAGAGCTCGGTCGTGGGTCAGGCATGCCGTAACCAGGCGGGTACACAGGTCGCGCACGGGACGCCGGCCTGTCTGGATACGGAGCATTCGTTGGGGTGCTATTATCCGAAAGACTCATTCGAGAGGGATCGGGCATCTCAAGGTTCTCTGAGATTGATTGCACCGAATCGCCTCGCTGATGGGAGCCATAGCGGGATTTGATCCGGGCGATCGCGACTTGTTCATGGTCCTTTCGTGAAAGAGTCTTAGAGCGCGAGATACTGTCGATCCGGCCGGTTGCATCCTTGTTACCGTTCGCTGCGGCCTTGGCATACCAGCTTCTGGCTTCTTTGATATCTGATTGAACAAAGATACCGACCTCATAGAAGTAGCCCAGAGCAAACTCGGCGGTTGGAAAGCCGCTCTGGGCGGCACGCTGGGCATAAGTAAAGGCTAGCTCGTCGTTCTTCTCAAAGACGCCCTCATGCCCACAAAGGAACCATTTACTGATTGCCATTTCAGCTTCCGGCTCCCCCTGACGAGCGGCCAATGCGTTGTAATGCAAAGAAAGGGCTGGGTTGAAGTCGCAACCAAGCTGGCATAATTCATAGGCGGCGCCCATTTTCACCTGTGCTTTTGCAAATCCGTGGTAGGCGGCTTTCTCGATGTTGACCCGCGCGGCGTTCAGATCGAGGGGTAGGTAGTTTTCCGGGACATTCACTTGGGGTAACTCTCGCGCCAAAAGCATGCCGTAAACCTATGCAGTATGTGAGACCTTGCAATAAATCGGAGACCAAGAACAGGGTTACGCACATAGGCACCTTGAGGGGCATTTTCATCACATGATTGCGCGGCAAGATTGATATATTCTAGGCCCGTTTGGTAATCTTGACGCTGCCCATGCTGGCCCAGAAGGATCATCATTCCTAGACGCTGTGACAAGTCAGCATGTACCGAGACGGCTTCCGAACGAAGACAACGGACGTACGTAGAAAGAGGCGGAGTCTGCCAGGGCGACGCCCTTCTCGTAGTGACGGATGGCCTTCTCCGGCTCCCCCGAACTTTCGAACTGCATTCCGATGCGGTACTCAGCTCGGGCGTAGCCCTTTTCCGCCGCCCTCGAGTAGGCCCGGAAAGCCTCCTTCTTATCGACGCGAAACCCGAACTTGCCGAATTCCAGCCACATGCCCTTGATAAATTCGGCCTTTGGGTGGAACTGGTCGGCCAAGAAATTGACGATATTCATCGCATCAACCTTGAGCTGACGCTCCACCTGAGGCGTTTGCGGACGAGGAGGCTGGATCAGAGACAGGCGGGCTTCATTCTGCGTGGCAGCCTCGACATAAGCAAGAGCATCCTGAGCCCATGCCAACTGCATCTCCGGGTCGTTGGAAGACAGCACCGGCATCCGGGCCTTCTCTAGACTGGCCTCTTTCTGCTCATCGGTAGGGGGTACATTCGGCGGGGGGTTGCGAAGGACGGGGAAGGGGGAGAAGTTGGGCGACTCCATGGTGTCGTAGACGGCAGATTGCTCGTAATGGGCGTCTTCGTAGCCGGAGGGAATAGGCTGGCCTTGGACGACGGCGGCGGAGGAGGTTCGCTCGGGGAAACGCGATCGATCATATTGCACGGGAGCGTGTTGACCGCGGTGAGGGTTTCGAGCCTCATGCTCGAGGTGGGCAATATTATCCTGCATCGTCTCCGGAACTTCAGGCATCACCCTGGTGATTATTGGTAATTTTAGATTAGCAACAGCATTCGCCGAACCAGAAGGGGGTTGGAGTAGCACTAGTACGGCGGTAGCCTTTTTTTTTTAATTTTTTTTTGTCTCTTTCTTTTAATTTCCCACCCCTTCCTGATTTTTATCTGCAACTAAGGATTGGGGCGATCACACCTTTGAGGAGAAGGGGATATGACTTCTGGCATGTAAAAATCATCTTGGCCCCCTGGATACCAGGTAGCACCCAGCCGTGGCTGACCGCGGCCTTGCGCTGGCCGGTGCATCGTTGGGCGCCTTTTCCTTTTCCTTTTAATTCTCCGTTTCTGACTGAAACTATTGGATTTTGGGGGTTTCTCTTTGAATTAATTGTTTTGGGTTAAATCGTGGTTTCTTTTCGGTTGCGGTCCCTTTGTTATGGGGGCTATGGCTTTCTTCTTTGCCTTTCCTTTCCTTTCTTTCTTGTTTTCTTCTGTTCGTATTGTCGTTTAAAACCCCATTCTAATTAATTTTGGAGGGGCGGTCGGTGCCGGCTCAAGACTAGGAGATATTCGGTTTCAACGGTTCATCAATAATAGATGGGTATCAGGGGAAGGTGGTGGAAAAGGGGGGAGGGGGAAGAGAGATCGAATCCAATGCAGAGAAAAACAATAATGGCTCCAGGGGGAGGGGCAAAAAAGACCTGCGGGGAAGTCGAATGTACGGAGTACCTGTAAGGAGTAGGCATGTACCTAAATACAACGATCGTACAGCCCACTAAACACCGGTTGGCCGTTAGGCCTACAGAGTATTATTCACCGTGAAACAAGGACAAGAAACTAGACCCAATAGGCAGACAGGACAAAGTATCTGACAATCTGTTCGAGTATCTATTAATAAATCCATGCGAGAATCGGCGACCCACCGATAAGTACAGAGTAGGTAACAGGGTAACTACTCCGTAAGGTAGGAGTCTGCCTTACTCTGTAGAGTCCTTAGTACGGAGGGTCAGATGAATCCTTCGTCATGGCCATCAATAATATCTATGAAGTACTCAGTCAGTGACCATCAATAGTTAACAGTTCATGGCGAGCTCAGGAAGTCTCAGGCGACTAAAGTTAGTGCTGCCTGACGAAGGCCACTGATTACATAATCCCAACCCTTCCCGCCGTGAAGAAGAAATTAGCTTCCATTGTTGTTGTTAGTTGTTACTACTACTAGGTATTATTATTATTACCTAGAGGCTATGTACAGCAGGATGTACAGAGTAGAGATTCCACTAATCCTTTCTTGATTGACATGGAGAACACCATGGATCTCCTTCCCGAGAATTCCAATTTCAATCATCCTTACGAGCCTTACGACATCCAGCTTCAGTTCATGCGCGCCCTGTACTCTTCTCTCGAAGAGGGCAAGGTTGCTGTGTTCGAATCTCCGACTGGTATGGTCTCTTAAACTTCTTGCATGGCTGTGTATTAATAATACCTCTGTTAGGCACGGTGAGTGATATTGCCATCCTTGCTCGTGGGTGAACGCGTCCAGCTCATCGTTCATCTCAAACTTACATTTCTCTCCTTCTGTCTTGTTGTACTTCTTGAGATCCTAATTGCTTTTACTATAGGGGAAATCATTAAGTCTCATATGCGGCTCCTTAACTTGGTTGCGCGATCACAAGCGCAGGGAGTATCAACAGTCCGTGGACAAAACTGCATGTTAGTCTCGGACCAACTTGTATACCTGATGAATTCCTCTAATATTCTACGCAGGCGATGAGGATGAACCAGAATGGATGAGAGAGTTTGCGAAGCGCGAATCAAGCCGGGCCATTGCGGAGAAAAGGTCAAGACTTGAAGCAAGGCTGGCAAACATAAGGCGGGAAGAGGAGAAGCTTAAGATAGCCCACGAAAGCTTCGAAGGTCCCCGAAAACGACAAGTATGATAGATTATTACTCCTCCCTATCATGAAGATCTCGGTGCTAAATCAACTTATCCAGAAATTGAGTGCCGCATCTGCCGGCTTAGATGTACAGAATGAAGATTCGTTCGCATTAGATGACTACGAGAGTGATGGTGAGGAGCAATCAAATCAGCGAGTGCGATTTGACCAACCCGGTAGCCTCTCTGCCAGCACTTTAGATCTACTAGAGCAGTTCAAAGGGAAAATCTTAACCCACCCTACGGAGGAGAATGACGAGGAGGCTTCGACCAGAATTTTCTATTGCTCCAGAACCCATTCTCAATTGACCCAATTCGTGAGCGAATTAAGGCGCGTTGCGATGCCTCCAAGCGTACCGAAGGAGCTCAGCCTCGATCTTCCAGGCGAAGAACTCGAGGAGCGGATCAAGCATCTGTCGCTTGGGTCTCGTAAGAATCTGTGCATCAACTCAAAAGTTGCTGCTCTGGAAAGCCCGACTGCGATCAACGAACGATGTCTTGAGCTACAGCAGCCGGACGTTGCAGCCCAACACAAATGCCCGTTCCTACCATCCAGAAACGATGAAGCGTCACTCCTGAAATTCCGCGATCATGCGCTGGCAACAGTGAAAGACATCGAGGATTTAGGAAATATTGGCAGAAAGACCGGAACTTGTCCCTATTATGCATCTCGGTCGGTCATAAAACACACCGAGGTATCCTATCCGTTCAGTTTTTTACGATGACGTTGCTAATACACCGAAGATTGTGACGCTCCCATATCCCCTTCTCCTCCAGCGATCAGCAAGAGAGGCCCTTGAAATTTCCGTCAAGGATCACATCGTTATTATTGATGAAGCACACAACCTGATAGACGCCATATCTAACATCCACTCAGTCGCTATCACGCTTTCGCAACTGCAGACCTCGATCTCACAACTCACAACTTACGCGCGGAAATTTAAGACGCGCTTGAAAGGGAAGAACCGGGGCTATATCGCCCAAGTGATCAGGCTTGTCAGTTCGATCGCAGATTGCCTTCGATCTCTCGAAAATACTTCTGTCATAGAAGGCTGTGTGCAATCATCAGATCTCATGGCCGGAAGAGGCGCTGACCAAATCAACCCATACAAGTTGTCACGGTACTTGCAGGAAAGCAAATTGGCTAGAAAGGTTGATGGCTACGCCGAGTTTTCCAGAGAGAAAGCAGACCACCAGCCACACTCCAAATCCGCAACACCTGTTCTTTTCCACATACAAAGTTTTCTCTTGTCGTTGATGAACCCCTCGGCCGAAGGACGGCTATTCTATTCGCGAACACCGGACGATATTCAATTGAAGTATATGCTCCTCGACCCAACGAATCATTTCAAGGAGATCGTTGAAGACGCAAGAGCTGTAATCCTGGCCGGTGGAACCATGTCTCCAGTAAGAAGGGCCTTCTCTCATGCTACTGCCAGCCAGCTAACAACCGTATAAAGATGGCAGACTACTCGCACCATTTATTTTCATATGTCCCACCTCATCGACTGAGTACTTTTAGCTATGGGCATGTCATCCCGTCAAAAAATCTGATTGCGCACACGCTCGCAAAAGGGATCATCGGTTCTGATTTCGATTTCACCTACGAAAACCGACATTCAGACAAGATGGTAAGCGTGACAACTGGCCATACACTATCTCAACTAACAACTCGTCACAGATTGCCGATCTAGGGCGAACAATTGCAGCCTTCTGTCAGGTGATTCCCGACGGCGTGGTTGCTTTTTTCCCCAGTTTTGATTATCTGCACCGGGTCATTAGCACGTGGAAAAAGCCCATCCAGGGCGACAAAAACCAAACTGTTTATGATTTAATCGAGCGGAAAAAACCCATTGTATATGAGTCCCGTGATATGACAGTCTCGACTGAGGAGCTCCTTCAAGATTATGCCCGGGCCATCGACTCAGGCCGAGGAGCTCTACTCTTGTCGGTAGTCGGGGGTAAACTGTCCGAGGGCATTAACTTCTCGGACAAGCTGGGACGAGGGGTGTTGATCGTTGGCTTGCCTTTTCCGAATATACACAGTGCGGTTTGGCAGGCTAAAATCCAATATGTCGAGCAAAAGGCCTTTGCGCAAAACCCGGGGACTAACCGACAGTCAGCCGCCAAAACCGCAGGCAGAGAGTTCTACGAGAATGCCTGCATGCGGGCTGTCAACCAGAGTATCGGACGGGCCATCAGGCATCAAAACGACTATGCCGCAATCGTGCTCATTGATAAGCGGTATCACAACGCTAGTGTACAAGGGAAACTGCCAGCATGGATTAAGCAGAGTATGGCAAGCACTTCTACACAGCGGCCGGCGGGTGAGACAATAGGCAGCCTTTCCAAGTTTTTCATTGGGCGGAGAGGAGAGCAAAAAGGACGTTGAATTATAAATGGAATGGCACGGCTGAACCCTTGAATCTTGACGTCAGTAGTTAGAGAAGTATGTATGTAGTTAACCGTAGTTAACTGGGAACTATCTCTCTGTAGTTAACTAGCACTCCGTCCATGAATACATTAGTCAGCAAACGAGAGCATGGGCTCATGTGACTCACCGCCCGCGAGCCGCAAGGCCAGGGTTTGACCCTATTTCAGGGCAAGCGAACGGCTTAGCGCACACTCTAGCCGCCCCGGGCCTTGATTTCAACATCTGAGCCAGCAGCACCCACGACCGCATCCCCCCATCGCCAAATACTCTTGTCGCCCACAGCACCGTCGACAAGATGCCTACCCGATTCTCGAAGACCAGGAAAGCGTGAGTCTATGACAGTCCTTGCTATCGCCTCGAAAAGCGGTTGAACGTTGGCCCTGCCATGAAATGCGACAAAAGCCGCTGTTCTCGCTCGACCCCTTGCACGTTGAACAACGCCCTTCGAATGAGCACAACGGCTGACTGACGATTTCTCTTTCTATAGCCGCGGTCATGTCTCCGCCGGTTACGGTCGTATTGGCAAGCACCGTAAGCACCCCGGTGGTCGCGGTATGGCCGGTGGTCAGCACCACCACCGTACCAACCTCGACAAGTACCACCCCGGTTACTTCGGTAAGGTCGGTATGAGGTACTTCCACAAGACCAACCAGCAGTTCTGGAAGCCCACGATCAACCTCGACAAGGTACGTTGAATTTTTTTTGGAAACCGGACCCACGAGACGCAAGACAACCCGGTCAGCAATCGGACGAATGATTAGATGGCATAATGGCCATGGAGTGGGAATAATGGACATGGAGCTTGGAAGGGGACAACAGGGTTTTGGTTTTGGGAACGTTTGCTGATAGGAGGTTCATTACAGCTGTGGTCTCTTGTCCCCGCCGAGAAGCGTGAGGCCTACCTGAGCGGCCAGAAGACCGACACCGCCCCCGTCATCGACCTCCTCCCCCTGGGATACTCCAAGGTTCTCGGCAAGGGACGTATGCCCCAAGTCCCCGTCGTTGTCCGTGCCAGATATTTCAGCCGGGACGCCGAGAAGAAGATCAAGGAGGCTGGTGGTATCGTTGAGTTGGTTGCTTAGATGGAATGACAACGGAATCGACAAAGTATTGGGCGGGTGCTGCGCTGGCCATGGTCAGTGTAATAGAGGATCAATCTCATCGGGAAGGGACTTGAGAACTCGACAATGGGAACCGCGGATCAAAACGCATTGGTCCGTGTATTTAAAAAAATGAAAGGGTTTTAGTTTGCGATGAGCATGTTATGGCCTCCAGACACCCTTACGATCTCACTCTATCAAACAAAATACCATCAGTGACGTTTTGATTTTTTTTTTGTTTTTGGGCCTCTCGCTTCGCCTAAACCTTCGCCACCGACGTCGTTACAATCCCTGCATATCGAATAGTCTGCCCCCGTGCAAGTAAAACTTGGTCATTTTGCAGGATGTAGTTCCAGGAACACCAGCTTGCAAGGATTAGGTAAAAATGGCTGGGAACTTCGCATTTCGAGGTGAGAACCAGCCAGATATATATATTTGTGCAAATGTAGTCTATCCAAGATGCCGAAAATCTACAGGTGGGACTAGCTATAATATAGTATAAAAGGAGAAGACAAAGGAATCATCAAATCTTGGTTTCCCGAACGGAACCAGGTCTTTTCTCTCCTTTGCCCGCTTCCAGGGTCTCCCGGATAAAACGTACTGCTTCGGCGATCATCTTAGGGGTCACCTCATGTGCAGCATTCTCATCGATTATATCTTCCAGAGTCACTGCACCGCCAGCGAACCATCCATCCGGGCGTATGGCCTGTTTGAACCAGCTGAGAAAGGCTTCTCCTCGATGGTACGGCACCAGCTTATCCCGGCCTCCAGACAAATTGAGTATCTTCTTATTGGCAAGGGACCGAGCAAGTAGAGGGCGCAAGGCCTGCCTTTCTTCCTCAGTTGGTTCCGGCCAAGGTCCATCTGGCAACAAGTCTTGTTTTGAGCCAAGGCAGCTCCGGCACAAGGCAGCAGGGTCGTAGTTGCGAACCGTATCAAGCAGAGTGGAAGGAAAAGCCTCAGAACCCAGAAACCGAGAACCGTGTGGGTTGCTATCTGTCCAAGATGCCAGCTTTGACAACCTTGCACGATCCGCCATGAGACTCACATAATCAGGACAGCCGATAATGACCACGCCAGCGCTCACGCGGGGCTCATGCATGATGCAGCTCCAAGCTGCATGGCCGCCTAGCGACACCCCAAGAACAAGGTGATCAGAAACCCGGCGTACGGAGGTTGGGAATATAAACGACGGAAGATAGTCCATCAAAAGCGATACATCCCGCGCGGTACCCTCTGCATTAAGTCCCATCACGTCAGTTCCGGAAGCGGACCAAGAAGCTTCCAAGAGGCTTTATTCTCCAACGGCAACTTACGGAAGACGGAAAACATGTCCTGCGCATGTCGAGGATTTCCCTGTCTCCATGCCTCATTGCTGAGGGGGTCGACCAGCCGAGTCCCATGGTTTCTCTGATCGAATGCTACGGCAATCAAACCCTTGACGGGCGCCTTGCTATCGGAGGCACGAGCGGTAACGGTTTGATTCCAATCCTTAATGACCGCGCCGGCGATGCCACTCATCCGCTCCTGCGTCGCCAGCCTGGGATGCAGGAGCCAGAGACAGGCGATTTCAGTAGCCTGAGCGGGAAGCTCTTCGAGACCATAGACGGTTGTAAGAATCCCCGCAATGGCATAAGTCTTCCGCGACACGGACAACGGGCTGGAGGCCGAATCCAAGGTGTTTAATGGGTCGGCCATATTAGAGGGTCTGAAGGAGTAACTATTCAAGAGAACAATTTGAGTCCGGTAAGTGGAAAGCCAGATGGTCTAGAACCTAGGTGGGCGGATGGAAGTACATACTGCGTATGTACGGAGGGGGGGAAGATAGCCGGAGCCGAGGCTTGGAGTTTGTTCTGAAGGACCCTAGAGTTTCTGAGTTACAACAGTACACTTGAGTACAGTAACGGAGGAATTTAAGGTACCTACGGAGTAACCACCGTCAGTAGGTAAGGTATGGTGGGCGGTGGACGGGATGACGCTAAAAGGATTAATTAAAGGGGCTCGATCGATTGAATCCTGCCGGCAAGGAGACGACAGGAGGTGGCAGTAGCAGTGAGGAACTTAGTACCTTCGTTAGTAGTCGTGGTTGATACGGGCTGCTGCTAACACAACGCTCCTTTCAAACTCAAACCGTCTCACTCTGACGTCTCTTACTTCCCCAATCTGGTCTTTTTTCTTTTTTCTTTTTTTCGCTCTTGTACTTGTACCTACCTCTGGTTTGATCCGGTTTCTTCGCCTTGTTCTCCTCCCCCTGCACGGCATTCTATTGAAAACATGAGCTTGCATTCAGTCCCTTAAAAGCCGGGCTTCATTGTATCTATTTACCGACTGGGTCCGCTGCTGTTGTGTCTGGCTGACCCTAATCTACCACGAACAGCAACTAATATGACCGATTCTACGGCTACTCCTTCGGAGACGAGGGGTGCCGAAAGTACATCGAATCACTTGAACTCCAGCGAATTCGAGCCTCTATCACTTTCGCTGCCGAGTAACCCGAGACTGTCCTCCCCCTTACCATCCCCGCCCACAACCAAACACGCCACACTAGCCAACCATGCAGAGTCCGGAGAAGACCGCGATAGGACGGGCTATTTTCCGGCGTTCAAACAGAGCGGCCATGGTTTCTACGATCAAAAAGAGAGCCCCTCGGGGAATGCCAACGGACTTCAGGAAGGGCTCGATGTGGCCCCTAAAAGCAGACCGGCCTCCTTAAATCCCCGCCGACCGTCTGAATTGACTGGCAACTCGCAGAAGCCCATGAGCTTGAATTCCCAACAATCTCATCCCGGAACGCCTGCTACTCCCCGCCGTCCAAGCGTCCAGTTCACCCGGGACACCGTCGAAAATGACCATCTTCCAGAATTGAACCAGTCCAGACCATCTTCTGCCATGGGCGACGATGCAGACCCAGCGTCCAAAGGCAAAAATTCGATCTTCACAAAATTGAAAGCCTTTGCTGCCTCGCCATCCTTCGCTTCCCACTCGCGGTCTGCTAGTGGCGCAACGATCGGGGATATCAGACCCACGAATCATGACCTGGCCACTCCCGGCTCGGAAAGGGGGGAATTCCGGTTTCCAAATACGCTAGAAGAGGAGGGGAGTGATATGGATGCCGACGCGGAGGAAAGTGCTGGGGAGCAACATGTTCAACATCGGAAAAAGAAGAGGCATTTACGTCGACCGAAGGGCGATGAGTCTGCGCCCCAGACCGAGCCGAACACGCCGAAAGCCGTGAGTCGACCATCGTTCCACCTCACCGGCTCATTCGCCCCCTTTGAGAATTACCGGCCGAACTTTTTCCCCCGACGGAATACGGGAGACTACGCTCAACATCGTGAGGGAGTGTCGGAGGATGAAGGTCGAGATCGGCTGAACAGGGACACTACTTGGAGGCGGAGAAGTGCCTGGCTCGCGAACACGCGCGGAATGACGCATAGCGGGCGACAGCCTGATTCCCATGCGAATCAAGAAGATAGGCGGCCAAGCAACCTTCGGCGGTTAACTGGATTTGGGCCCTCGGAGAACGCGGAAGGGCTTTCAGCACCCTGGAGGCGACATCGACCGGATCGTGGGTCCAGTCTAAGTGCTCAAAGATGGCGACAGATCAAAGCTGGCTTGAAGCTGATCGGACAGCGGCGTAAGGCTGACAGTACGGTGGACAACGCAAAGTCGGCCGAACTGCTAGCTGAGTTAACCTCAGGGGTGCCGGCTGCATTGATTCTGGCCAGTATGTTCCAGCGTGATGAGCACGGGAGCAAACGGATCCCAATCCTTCTTGAGCAGCTCAAGGTTCGCGTCACGGACAGTAAAATCGATTCGCACTCCGGGGATCGTCACCTGGTGTTCAGAATCGAACTCGAGTATGGCAGCGGTATGACTCGCATGAAATGGATCATTCATCGGACACTGAAGGATTTCGCCAATATACACCTGAAGTACAAGCTCCATTTCGGGACACAAAAGTACATTCAGTTGCGAAACACGGAAAGTGGGCAAAATCTCCCGCGGTTTCCCCGGAGCGCGTTCCCATATCTACGTGGTGTGCGTGGCTTGGACAGTGACATGGAAGACGAAGAGGAGGAGGGCGGTTATGAGACAGCCGCAGAGGCAACGAGCGGCAATGAAAGAGCCAACAAACGCCAGCAGCACGCGCGGCGGCAATCGTCTGCTGCCCCATCTCGACGACAATCTACTGTGACAAACACCGAAGGGGAGGGTGCTGCTGGAGCTGCGAGTACCGCAGAAGCAGGCCCGGCAACCAAAAAGGAAAGCTATCCGGAGAGGCAGAGAAAGAAATTGGAGTCCTATCTCCAAAAACTGATACGATTCTTGATCTTCAAGCCTGATAGTAATCGCCTGTGTAAGTTCTTGGAACTGTCGGCGCTGGGTGTGCGTCTTGCTGCCGAAGGGAGTTATCATGGCAAAGAAGGGTATTTGATAATCCAGTCATCCAAAGGCCTTGATTTCCGGAGGGCCTTGACTCCAGCTATGGTGAAGAAACGTCATTCGCCAAAATGGTTTCTTGTTAGACACAGCTATGTGGTTTGTGTGGATTCGCCCGAGGAGATGAACATATATGACGTGTTTTTGGTCGACCCATTTTTCCGACTCCAAACACAGAAGATCAGTCTACGCAATCAGAAGGCAAAGGAACTGGCAAAGTCGGCCAAGGAATCGGCTAGACATCCACAGCATCATACGCTGAAACTCGAAAACTCGGAGCGGAAGCTTAAGCTCCTGGCCAGGAATGAACGTCAACTCCACCAGTTTGAGGATTCCATTCGGTTCATGGTTGACAACACCCCATGGGCCAAGCCCAATCGATTTGACAGCTTCGCCCCCGTGCGTCACCATTGTTTTGCACAATGGCTGGTTGATGCTCGCGATCACATGTGGGTGGTTTCACGTGCGATCAATCAGGCGAAGGATGTCATCTACATTCATGACTGGTGGCTAAGCCCCGAGCTATACATGCGACGGCCAGCTGCTATCAGTCAGAAGTGGCGGTTGGATCGCCTTCTTCAACGCAAGGCCCGTGAAGGAGTGAAGATATTCGTTATCATGTACCGAAACATTAATTCTGCCATTCCGATAGACTCGGAATACTCCAAGTTCTCTCTTCTCGACCTGCATCCGAACATCTTCGTTCAGAGATCTCCCAACCAGTTCAGACAAAACACTTTCTTCTGGGCACACCATGAGAAATTATGCATCATTGACCACACTCTGGCTTTCGTGGGCGGCATCGATTTGTGCTTTGGGAGGTGGGACACGCCACAGCATATGCTCACAGACGATAAGCCGACCGGCTTCGAGACACCTGATGGCCCCAAAGATGCAGATCATTGTCAGCTCTGGCCCGGTAAAGATTATTCCAACCCGCGCATTCAAGACTTCTATGATTTGGATAAACCGTATGAGGAGATGTATGACCGAACCGTCACACCTAGGATGCCATGGCACGACATTTCAATGCATGTCGTCGGTCAGCCGGCCCGCGATCTCACCCGTCATTTCGTTCAGCGTTGGAATTATATTTTGCGTCAGCGAAAGCCAACGCGGCCTACTCCGTTTCTCCTGCCTCCACCGGACTTTGATGCTGCCGACCTGGAGGCACTAGGCCTTGATGGGACCTGCGAACTTCAGATTCTACGGTCCAGCAGCGCTTGGTCGACTGGCACTTCAGATCTGACGGAGCACAGCATCATGAATGCCTATGTCAAATTGATTGAGGAATCCGAACACTTCGTGTACATCGAAAACCAGTTCTTCGTCAGCACATGTGAAATAGACGGGAGAAAAATCGAGAACCTAATCGGTGACGCGCTGGTGGAACGGATCACCCGGGCCGCGAAGAATAAAGAGGCCTGGCGTGCTACCATTGTCATCCCACTAATTCCCGGGTTCCAGAACACTGTGGACAGTGAAGGTGGGACCAGCGTTCGTCTGATCATGATGTGTCAGTACCGGAGCATCTGTCGCGGGGAGACGTCTATTTTCGGACGACTTCGAGCTCTCGGGATTGAGCCCGAAGATTACATCCAGTTCTACAGTCTTCGGTCCTGGGGTAAAATCGGCCCCCACAACCATTTGGTCACCGAACAACTGTATATCCATGCCAAGTGTATGGTCGTCGACGATCGAGCCGCGATCATTGGGTCTGCGAATATTAACGAGCGGTCCATGCTGGGCTCCCGGGACTCAGAGGTCGCTGCCGTCGTCCGTGACACCGACATGATCTGGTCTTCCATGAACGGCCGCCCTTACCTTGTCGGGCGATTCCCGCACACGCTTCGGATGCGTCTCATGAGAGAGCATCTGGGCATTGATGTGGATGAATTGATGGAACACTCAATGGCAACCGAGGAGGAACTGCGAAGGATTGAAATTGCCGAGGAGGACTCGAAACCCGTGGAGGATCGCGAGAGGCTTGATTCCGAGTCTCTTATGCAGGAGAAACAGACGGAACGCGACATGATTGAACGCCGACATCGTATTCAAGACGAGTTCCTCTCCCGCTCGGAAGATATGCACAGTTTTAACCACGATGTCGACTGGGAGCAGAGCAACAACCCGAACCTCAAGTCCAACAGAAAGATGACGGCAGATGCGAGAGTGACTGCCAACCAGGAGCACAAAAAGGACGTGGATGGTTTTGGGACCGACAACCTCAATGCTGCTGCACAGGGTGGCTGGGGAGATGCCCGTGATACTCAGTTCCTGGGCACGAAAACTGAAGTGCTGGTTTCTCCCGTCGCGAGCGAGGGCAAAGGCACCGTGCAGCAGCCCAAGCGTTCGCAGCAACGATCCGTCCAGTATGCTGACGAGAGGGACGGCAGGAATGCTAATGCCGCGACAGTCAATGATGCCGAGCCATGTCCTGCGCTGGCGTCTGGACAAGAGCCCGATATTAACGGTGGCGGCGTTGCTTCCCCATCTAAAGACAAATATGAATCCGACAATTACCCGCATCCACTTGGCCCAGACATGAAACATATTTACATTGATCAGGACTGCATGCGAGATCCGGTGATTGATTTATTCTACCTGGACACATGGCATGCCGTGGCGGAGAAAAACACAAAGATCTTCAGGAGCGTTTTCCGTTGCATGCCCGACAGTGAAGTTAAATCCTGGAAAGAATACAAAGAATACACTGCGTATGCAGAGCGTTTCACCGACTTGCAGAACCAGCAAAGCTCCAAGGCAATTGTCAAGTCGAATCTGCAAGTTGCTAGTCCGAACACCGAGAAACAAGTGACGGAAGCCACCCAGAATACAGACGACCGTCCACCGTCCGAGTTGGCAAAACAGGAGACGTCGGCATTGGATGAGAAAACTAGTCGCAAGACAAACGACGCAGTAGCCTCTGGTAATACACGAAACGGGCGACTTGATGAAAGTGGCTCATCTGGCGAGGACGCAGAGAAACAACGCTCTGATCCTCCGGTGGTTGAATATTCGGAGGCTTTGAATCGAAATGCTACAACTAATTCCCGACGACGACGGCGAAGAGCAACAACCCTGGGATCAAAGCGAGAGTTCCATGCATCGGATGAGATTATGGACAGACACCGAGCAGAAAATCTACTGGAGCAGGTTCAGGGACATCTCATCCTATGGCCCTACGACTGGTTTGTGGATTCCAATTATCACCCTGCACGTCCAGTTCTGACTGTTTGTTTTAGGCTTGAAAAGGAAGAACAAGGCGGAAACTGGCTCTATACATTGGATCAGATTTCCCCTCTAGAGATATAGTAGGCGATCCTACCCTTTTCGGAATTGATGAACTGTTCGCTGACCCCGTTATAGCAATTAACGCGTTCTCTCCGAATACCTGTATACTACTTGAGTATTGGTCTTGAGGGCCTCATCTCCTTTGGGCTGGCTCCTACTCTTGTATATCCTTTTTTTTTTCTCTCGCTATATTGGGTCGGGCAACCTCTACAACCCCTCGTCTTGTATTATCTCCATAGCAAGCGGGCGTTCTTTCTGCTAGTGTTGATTGTTGTTCTTTAATGTAATGTAATCAATTGCCTATTTCTGCGGTTTCTCAATAAAATGGCTGTCCCACCCAACCGAATATATATGGGATAGCGAAATATATCTATGGTATCAAGGCTCGGAGAAGAACTAGATCGGAATGATGCCTAACAGCCATGCCTTGAATATTGTGACCCCGTCCCTTCCACGCCTGAGGTTGCAGGAACTCGGATGGCCGAGGCGATGCGGGCGCGCACTTGACTAAAGTCGTCAAAATTGGCTCGCAGAGCATGAGCCAGCAGACTGCTGCGGTCCGAAGTTTTCTGCTTCTCCAGGGATGCACTGATTAGATTGAACGCATGTCCAAATGCATTTTGCAGGTCACGAGTACGCGTGCAGGTACGGCCTAGGTCATTTAAATAGTTGGCCGGATCTTGTATGCAAAGCCGCGAGGCGGTGGGGATATTCCGCCTCGCTGCGGCTGTCCTTTTGAGATTTATGAGGGCCCGTTGACCACGAAGAAACGCAGGAATGTCATCGGTATCAAACTCCTTGCTGATGTCTTTGAGGGTATCCGCGTTAAAGCAGCCAGGAGGGTCAACGGAGATCCCGGTGGATGTCAAATCTACCGTGACGCCGTAGAACTGCAGAAAGCCCAAGAGTTGCTCCCCGAGACTGCCTGATGCTCGAAAACGCCCATGATTCACTTTCAGGAAGCTAACGAGCAGCATCACGAGAGCATCCGGCCCTAAGGAGTTGTTGTGGCTGCCAAATAAATCCTGCGACTCCAAGATCAGACGGGAAGCCATGTATAGTGGCCGGATCGAGGGATACTCGGCATGGTAATCCCGGATATACTCGATGGAAGAAGGGGAGCCCTCCCCACAACGGAAATGTAATCTCAGTCCGGATGTGTAGTGTATGGCAGTCAAGAACGGGTTTCGTTTACCGGCTACGCGGACTCGATCTCCAAATAACGAGCACTGGCGGAGCGCACTCTCGACGTTGCGTAGCAGCTCGGCGTAAGATTGCAGGACTTGCGGTCGTGTAGCACTAGGCTTCCGGTCTTTCTCAATCGACCGTGCCGAGTCAGGTACCGGCAGAACAAATTCCAAGTCTGAGTGGCTCATAGCAAGCCCAGTCCTCCAAGGTCCGATCAAGCGAGGTGGACGAGGCACGGTACCCGCAAGATGACCCTTTACGTCCCTGACGACTTGCGCGACATGATTTTTCTCCGGGGCAGTAGGGGACAAATACTTGTCAAGGCCGCGTATCTCCGCGTCTAATTGCGAGATACTGTCCAGCTGGGCGTAGTCTGGTCCCACGTGAGCCATCCATGGCGACTGTTCAGGACGGTCTCTTTTGACATTCACGGCCCACCGCACCTGCTCAGCCCCAAATTCTCGCGAGTGTGCAACGGCAGTTTGTCTCGGAGTCTTCTGTTTGGCGTATCGGACCGGCCTTCGAGCCGAGACAGGTTGAGGGATGGCGGTCGAACGTCGCGGTGCTTTCGGGACCAGGGCAATCTTATCGGGGCGAGAGGTCTCTTCGAGGGGTTCTTTGACAAACACCTTACGGATCAAACTAGCCCGATTCAGCGACCGGTGCGCTTCAAGTGTCTTCCGGAGGCTGTTGTTGAAGATCGCCGATTCTTTTAAACATAGGCGTGACCCGTGAATCTGTCGACGGGCTGGCGACAAGGAATAGCGAAGGGAAAGGAACGACGTTGAATGATGAGAGGAGAGAGTATGTTTAGCGAAGAGAGAACCGCGCATGATCGCGCGATCAGCCAAGCAGGGCAGCACGCATTGCGGAGTAGTAGCCAAGGTGCGGGACATATACCGGGATCGCAAAGAGGATGGACTGCGGAGGAGAGCCGTCGATTCAACTAATGTTAGCACTCAGCAGTTAGCATAGCAGCCTGGGGGTCACATGCCATTATGCCTCAGGCATGAAATAGCCACGGGACCTCCGGAAACCCTAATGTGCATGAGGTAATCAAGCTCCACCGTCTTGGAAGTCTGGATTCTGGAAAGTCTGGAAGCTTCGGGTTTCACTCTCAGTCGCCGAGGACATGGGAGTAGAATCTACGGAGCACAGCTGATATGCCAATTCAACAGCAACCGTCAGGCCCCGTTTTCCTGATGCTGTCCCCAAGTCGGAGTTGGCAAAAGCCCGTCGGATCATGACGTAGGTGCTCAGGAGAAAAGTTCGATGCTTGCTTCTTTTCCCACCTTTCCAGGGTCGTCATCATCGGAACATCATCGACTTATTTCTACTGGTCCGATCCCGAGGGGACCTACCGTTATCGAGTTGCTCTAAGAGTAACAACTCGATAAGAGATCATCAATACTATCATCGGAGGTTCCAAATTCATGGCGGCCAATTATTGTTTGGCCTCTGCCTTTCTCAATTTCTCCATATCAGGATTCCGGGAGAGCACCCATGTCTAGTATTCCTATCAGTAGTATCCGTACAGAGTAGTAAGTGAGCATTCCGGGCGTGATTGGCCTTCGCTGAGGAGGGCGCGGGAGTTCATTCCTCAATCCTCAGGCCCTCACCGCCTGGACCATTCCATTCCGCGCCCCGCCTCGTCCTTTTGCTTAGGTTTCCTGCTGTCCTCCAGCGGTCTCGACTTCCCTCGCCTCCCTCCCTTTCTCGTTTTTATCCAGGAGAAGAGAGTCTTTGTGTGCAAGCGTGTTTATGTGTGTGTGAGAGGCCAAACAAGTGAGAGAATACAAGTGACAGTGAGAAACATCCATCCTGACTTCACTATCTGTCGGTATCTCTCTTATCTCTCCCCTCTTTCTCTCTTCACACCCCTACTAATAAGGCTGTCACCGTCACGAACACCACTCCCTCCTCCCTCCCCCTCTCCCAAACCTCTTGTTTCCTCTCACACCCTAGAGCATCAGGCATAATTTGCTGTCTTTAGTCTTGTCTTCTTTTCTTTATCCTTTCCGAGCTACCTACGATCTTTAAACCATCCACCCACCTGTTCTGCACCATTGAGCATGTGAAAGACACATAACGGATTGGAAACAGGAAGAATCATGCATGTGCTTGACTGACCGGGAAGACCTCCAGAACCGATCATTCTGCTTACCATCACCAATTCGTTCCCTACCATCACCCTCTCCCTATCTCATCATCGCTATCCGAGCCTTTTCCATCATGGACCACTCCAAGCAAGACTCTGCCGGCCACCCACTTGTTGAACAACCTCCCTCAGCTTTGGCAGGAGCCAGCATGAGCTCCCCGGGCACAGACTCCGGACTGAGCGCCTCCCATGCTTCGTTGCTCCCTGAGAACTCTTCTGCTGCCCCAGCGAACTCTCGTGAAAAGCAATGGTCTCCCTCTGACCTCTCCTCCCCTGCTACCCCGGCTCAGGCAGCCAAGGATGTGAAATCTGGATCTGAGCTGCTACGTAGGTTGAGTCTTAGGGGTACTCCCGCCGTGCTGGAAGCGCACCCCCGGGAACAGTATCCTAGTCTCAATCTCAGCGGGCGAATAATAAGCGCGGCTTTCTGCATTCCATACAAACTATACCTCCGAAAGGGCCATGACTGGGTACGCTGCTCCTTTCTCCCTTCGACAGCATCCGCGAACCAGAAATTTGTGTAAGGCTGACCTATTCCTGCAGGAGCTCAAAACCCGCCCGGGAACATCCGCCCTTTTCGATTCGTTTGCATACCTCGGCTCCGACGAGACGCGATGGTCCCATACGCTCGTCGGTTGGACTGGAGAAGTTGAACCGGTCCATGATCCAGCACCCTCTCTGGAACGGATTCCTCCCAATTCCAACAGCCTCAATGGCGCTTCCATGCCGCTGAACAAGGCGGCCGCGCCAGTGCCTGTCGATACCACGTATCGACCACCCAGCTATCCTCTCGTGGAGGGGGTTTCGGTTGGCCCAGAAGATCGAGAACGGCTTGATAAGCGTTTAGCGACCAGTCGGTATGGCAAAATTGCGCCTGTCTGGCTGACGGCTGAATCCGAGGTACCCGAGGACACAATATTGCTGGCAGATCAGGGCAGGTGGAGACGGTATGCGGAGCGAGAGCTATACCCTCTGCTTCATTACAAACAGCACGGCCCTACTGATGGGCGATCGGAGCGTAAATGGTGGGCAGACTATGTTCGCATGAACCGGCTATTTGCGGATCGGATTGTGCAAGAGTACCGAGAAGGCGACATTGTCTGGATTCACGACTATCACCTTTTCCTGCTACCTAGTATGCTGCGGCAAAGGATCCCGAATATCTATATCGGTTTCTTCTTACATGCCCCGTTCCCTAGCAGCGAATTTATGCGCTGCCTGGCCAAACGCAAGGAGGTTCTCACGGGTGTTTTGAGTGCGAATATGCTAGGTTTCCAAACGTTCTCCTACTCTCGTCATTTCTCCTCATGCTGCACCCGCGTTCTTGGGTTCGATTCAAACTCCGCCGGGGTGGACGCGTACGGCGCCCATGTGGCCGTGGATGTGTTCCCTATCGGTATCGATGCGAAGGCGATCCAGAAGATTGCGTTTGGTCCTCCGGACATCGAGAAGGCCGTCGTGGGGATTCGCAAATTGTACGCCGGGAAGAAGATCATCGTCGGTAGAGACCGACTGGATAGTGTTCGCGGTGTTAGCCAGAAGCTGCAGGCCTTCGAGCTGTTCTTGGAACGATACCCTGAATGGCGCGATAAAGTTGTGCTTATCCAGGTAACCAGTCCCACCAGCGTCGAGGAGGAGAAAGAGGAGAACAAAATTGCCAGCCAGATTTCTAACCTAGTCTCGACTATCAATGGCCGCTTTGGCTCTCTGAGCTTCGCCCCCGTTAAGTACTATCCCCAATACCTATCCCAGCAAGAATATTTCGCACTACTACGGGTCGCGGATGTCGGTCTAATCACCACCGTTCGTGATGGTATGAACACGACTAGTCTGGAGTACATCATTTGTCAAGAAAACAACCATAGCCCTTTGATTCTCTCCGAATTCTCCGGCACAGCCGGAACTCTATCGAGTGCAATTCACATCAATCCCTGGGATACCGCAGGCGTCGCCGGGGCTATCAACCAGGCTTTGGAAATGACTCCAGAGCAAAAAGAGTCCCAGCATTTAAAGCTATACAAGCATGTCACTTCAAATACCGTGTCGGCTTGGTCTCAGCAGTTCCTCACACGCCTGTTGACCAATCTCTCTTCGTTTGACCAATCCGTGGCGACTCCGGCACTCGACCGAGCCAAGCTATTGAAGCAGTACCGCAAAGCGCGGAAGAGGCTCTTCATGTTTGACTATGACGGGACCCTGACCCCGATCGTCAAAGACCCGCAAGCAGCCATCCCGTCGGATAGGGTCCTACGGACTATCAAATCGTTGGCCGCAGACCCTCGCAATGCCGTTTGGATTATCAGTGGGCGCGACCAGGCTTTCCTTGACGAGTGGATGGGCCATATACCCGAACTAGGATTGAGTGCCGAGCATGGCTGTTTTATTCGCAAGCCGCGATCGGATGATTGGGAGAATTTGGCTGAACGGTCTGATATGGGATGGCAGAAGGAGGTCATGGAAACATTCCAGCATTACACTGAGCGGACGCAGGGGTCCTTCATCGAAAGGAAACGGGTGGCTCTTACGTGGCACTATCGACGTGCGGATCCGGAGTACGGCGCCTTTCAAGCCCGCGAGTGTCGCAAGCATCTAGAAGAAACCGTCGGGAAGCGATGGGAGGTTGAAGTCATGGCCGGGAAGGCGAACTTAGAGGTACGACCAACGTTTGTCAACAAGGGATTCATTGCCACTCGACTGGTGAACGAATATGGGACTGGTCCTGGAAAAGCACCCGAATTCATCTTGTGTTCGGGCGACGACTTTACGGACGAAGGTAACCTCGCCCCTGGCCCATCAAGGCCCGTTGATTTGCCATGTTTACTGATAGATGGACTTGATGCAGATATGTTCCGGGCTCTCGGAAAGTTCGACCTTCCGACAGACCATGTATTTGCAGTGACCGTCGGTGCAAGTTCGAAACAAACAGCTGCTAGCTGGCATCTTCTCGAACCTGCCGATGTCATTGAAACGGTTACAATGTTGAACAACAGCGCCAAACAAGAGTATTAGACTCTATTGGCATCGATCGACCGTTAAATCCTCTCCGGACGTTCCATGCGTTGGGAAAAACTCCCAACTAACTTCTTTGATTGCTTTTTTCTTTCACCCTTCTTCATCATGTTCATAGAAAACTGTTTGCGTCATTATGCAGCCGAGAATTGTTGTATGTATCTAGAGAGTGTATAGAGTGCGAATTGATATAGTGTCAGCCGAGAGGTTGAGGGAATTACCGAGTTTGCCCCATCTGCCCAGGATCTGCGCCTTTTGGCCCCTCGTCTTCCTCCGATCTCCGATCTCGTTGCATATTGCTGGGCCGCGGTGGGCGATTCAGTGGGACTTTACGTGTTTAGCGTCTTCTATGGTCTTCCGGTTGCCGAGATTCAGTCACTACCCTCACAGCTGACTTGAAGAAAACCGGGGAGTGAGGCGGAGGAAGTGTCATTTTGGGGGAGGATCTGACGTTTGGTAGGGCCCTTTAGTGGCTAATGCGGTAGATCATACTAGAGGAACCTCAAAAAATCCCTATATATCCAGTTTACTCAGTATAATGATGTAGTTATCATGTAGGTATATTGAAGTATACACGTGAGTCCGTAGACACCTGGGGCACCACCAGTGTCAATCCCAGGCCTGTGATTGGCGGCTCGGATGAGGTAAGATCGGGAGTGCCTGAGGTCCTTCACCCCTCCTGCTCTGGGAAATATTTGGCGTGACTCCATCTCCCTCTTCCTCCCTCCCCCATATAATACGTATCCTCTTCTTCCATTGGATCTTGGACGGGCATTCTGAATAGATACAGTTCCACTGCTCTCTCCGAGCTTGCGAAATTATCTTTCTCTTAACCTTATAAAGGTCGGTGACGTATTGTCTCTCCCCCGCCTCGTCGCTGCCCCTAACGCTTATAGTCTTGCCCAGATATACCCAACCCTTTCCCTTCTACTTTGGCCTTATTGGTCAGTTCTTAGTTCGCCTCACGGTTTATACATAATGGCTCCCCGCGGTCGAGGAGGCAAATTTTCTAAGCCCTCTCGAGGAGGTATGTGAAGAAAAGCCGCTGGGGCAAGACACAAGTGCGCACGGAGCGCTGACGGATATACGCTTGGAAACCAGGTGGGAAGCATTTTAGTCGAGATGTACAGCCAGTCGACAAAGACGGCAATCGGGTTGGACTATGGAGAGTATGTTAACTTTCGCGTGATAAAAACCGCCCCTAATTTCGAATGGGACGCGAACCCTTCTAACGTCCGATTGCGACCTTCCTCTTAGGAACCCGATGAGGATTCCGAAACCTCGTCAGAGGGAGAAGAGGGTAGCGATTCAGAACAGTCGAGTTCGGACGAAGGCCCCCAGGACGAAAAGGACCATCAGGCCGGTCCTAGCTCCGCGGAAGCCCCCGAGCTGACGCGCGAAGAACGCCGTGCGGCCGCCAAAGCCAAGAAGCAGGCTGCTATTGCAAGGCGGCAGAAGGTCGAACCGGGCGATCTTCCGCCCTCCGACTCGGAGTCCGACGACGACAACAACGGGGACGAAGACCTGCCCGCCAACCCGAATCACACGGCGAAGTCCCGGTCGCAGCTCAGCGGAGACGCTCCCCAGAAGACGGTCAAGGATCCGTCGCAACTATCTCGGCGGGAACGCGAGGCGGTCGAGGCCCAACAGGCCCGAGAACGATACATGAAGCTGCATGCGGAGGGCAAGACCGACGAGGCCCGCTCCGATCTGGCACGTCTCGCTCTGGTCCGGGAAAAACGAGAAGCGGATCGGTTGCGCAAGGAGGCCGAGAAGGAAGAGAAAGCCGAAGTGGCGAGACTACGAGCGGAAGAACGAGATGCAAAGTTGAATGGAAAGAATAAGCGCGCACCCAAGAAAAAGTAAACCACTTGAAATGGGCCGATGGGGATACTTTCCTTCCTCCAACCTTCTTCCCTACCTCTCTGCCTTGGCTCATAGAGATCACCCGATCATGTTGGGGAACCATATAAATGCTCCCGATCTACTTGAGTTTTGTCAATGCCAGGAATATTGGCCGGTATCTCTATAGTACACCCATATTCAAGAATATTATACAAGAATTGGTTATGCCTGTCGTATTGTGTTTTGCCAGGCGATGAGCGGCGGGAATGTATATCTTCTAAGTACCAACACGAGTAAAGCATTTACATCTATATAGTACGAGAATATACCTACATTATCATATATGCCTTTAACTTCCATATGTCCTCGAAAAGAGCAAAAGCAAGACAAAGGAAGAAAGGGGGTAAATAAAAAGAAACTAGAACATCAATGCAATATTCACCGAGCGCCTAGACCGTTGCGAATGTGCTTACTGAAGCCCCCTCTCAAATGAGACCGCAAACATGCACCATAAATGCCGAACAGAGAGATTGCCGTAGACACCAGCGCCGAATTTGATTAACTGAAATAAATCTGAATGCTCGCCAACAAGTAAATGCGCCCCCTGGTCTATCATGCGCCCCAAAACAGCCCCTCCACGCTCCGTCCTTGAGCAACAATACCCCACCCTGCAATCAAACTGACAAGCCACATGATTGCGAATGCCAAAATGGGAAGCAGAAGGAGCTCGGTATTATGCAGGAACGGCAGGGCATTGTAGCCCAAGAACGTGATGTACGTATAATATGTAAGAGCAGACAGATAAAGAGTGTTCCCGAGGAAAGTGGCGAGGAAGTTGCTGGGGCTGCGGGTGAGGAGGGGCAGGAGGAGGAATTGTACAACATAGAGGTGAAGGTACAGAGGGAAAAATGCGCGAATGGAGACCTATTGAGAATGACCCAGTGTGGTTAGCCCAACTTCTGCGAGGTGTCTAACCGAAAGGAGGAGTTCCAGACGGGGGTTGTTCAGCTCACATCGAAGCAATATCCAAATTCCAATTGATCCTTCTCCCCGGGCTGCACGAACAGGCCTTGCGCCGCGCCGCGCCTCCTTCCGCGAGCAACTCTAAAGCCGTTCAAAGATGCCGCAACTCCGTCCGGACCGAATAGCCGACCGATAGCGAAGTATCCCACGGTAGACACTAGCAGCGAGGATCCAACGAAATGAATAAATATGAACAACAGAGACAGGCGGACGATGGATCCAAACGACGGCGCGTAGGCGAGGCCCCATGCAAGAGCCGTGAGGAGAAGAAAGAAGGATAGAAGATAGGTGAAAGACGGATCCGGACGATGCCAGGTGTTCTTCGTTTCTATATGCCCATTAGTGTTCAACCTTCATGGCTCCCATTTTGATATCGGCAGTGAGAGCAACGACCAAGCGGGTGGGCAATCGAGCATACGTTTCTGGAATTTAATAGTCTGGGTTAGCGACGACATCTTGGTTCATCTACGCATTAGGGGGGGGTTCACTTACGTGGTAATATATGGACTTAAAGACCTTCTTCGGAGCAATGAGGAGTGATGTCATTTCCCAAATAGCCATCTCAAAGTCCATTTGGGGAAACTTGAACATTCTAAATCCACAATGTTCCTGGTTAGCCTCATGTCAACCATATGCGCGTACATGTATCCAGCAGGTAGTAGCAGGCCAAAGCAACGGGTAGTCCACCTTTTGAAGAAGCGCGGCATTCGTATGCTGGAACCGCGGCTTGCCGGCGTCGTGCCGCCGAAATTGGAGGGTGTAGCATGTTGACGAGGGACGGATATGTGAGGATTCATCTTTCCCTGGACAGATTTTTTCGGGTGGTGGCGGGATGGAAGATAGAACAGAAGAAACCCCGCAGACCAAGGAGGAGGATGGACAAAGATGATAATGATGATGATGATGATGTTTAACGGTTCCTGAAGCGGTTCCCCTTCCGGTTGGCAGCTCTGCTTACGTCATCTCGCCACGGCGTCAGGCGGAACTTTGTCCCGTGACATCCACATGTCGTATCGGTATGATGGTGCGTGGCCTTTGGACACAAAGCGTGGTCTTATCGTTGGTGCCTTGAACATTCCGGGCAGGCCATACCCAGTTTGTTTTACATTTCTCTGTTACAGATATCAGTGTGCTTTCTTACACTGGGCGCATACACCATACACTTGCAGAGCAATGCGCAACTCCTGCGCAGAGACAATTGAGTCACATGATACTCTGCTTATCATCCGTGGGACTTGGATGCCATTCCTTCCTGCAGCACCACAACTCATGATCCAAGAATACGCCAGATTACTGGCACACGCTCTATCTCTTATGGCAATTGGAATTAAGCCTCCAGGGAGCTTCCAAGAGAACCCCCCCCCTTTGACACCACCGCTTACGAAATCAAAGCTCAAGCATGCTTTTCCAGATACAGGCCTGTTTTTGCTTCTCTGATATCTGTCTTGCGCAACTTCATTCAGTGTGGGCCACATTGGTTCATACGAAAGGTGGTAGATTAGCAACTACGAGGCTGAGGGGAACAGTACCGCTTGCTAAACGCTTCCAGGGTTTGAGGACGACATTATCAAGCACCTCAGCTTGAATCCTCTGCGGTAACGCCTCTATACGAAAATTTCCCATTCGATCCCTGCATTGATCTTGCCGTTGTTGGCATTGGCTTGACTTGTGTCTGCTTTCTTATGTTTTCTACTATCTCCAGTAGAAAATACCATTCGCATTGCACTTCACTCCTTAGTGCATGCCATTGCTTGAGACTGTCTCAAAAGTTAGAGTAAATCATCAACATCATCCTTTTCGTCACCAACTGGAACCGATGGCCCAAGTCGTTCGTAAAAGGGCGCTTCAAAGTATTGAGGGGAAAACCCAGCATATTCCCAATCAATTATTGCTCGTATCTTCAATGTATCAGGATCAACAATGATATTTGGTTGAGATAGATCATTGTGAAAAAATACATATTCCGCATTCTGAGATAACTTCTTGAGCCACACGTCATTGTCTGTGTGTCTCATGGCTCGGTAGGGAGGAATCATGATCCCAGTAGGCCCACCTATAGTATCCGATTTAAGTTCGCGAAGAGCGGTTTAAGGCGAGGGACGTGAAGGCCTCTCTCTGCGAGGTTCGGAATTCTCTGGGTCTGAGGCTGCGCTTGATGAAAAGACGATCGAGATGATAATATCCTCTTTCAAAGGTCACACCAACCAATGCACCCATCAGGCGAATGCGAGCGACTATGCAAGCCCTTGTTGCCCGCTTGAGAGTTTCGTGGGTCGTCATCAACAAATCTGCTGATATCCGGAGTCGACATATGGCCTGGTCTTTGGTCAAGTACGTTCGTATGGAAGAAATCGGTGTAGGTAAAAAGATCTTCTCAGTTCATTGAGAAGACAAATCGGACGAAGATGGAAGCGGGTTCGCGTTACTCTCCCGGTAGCCCTGCGCAGCTAGATGTTGGCAGTGCCGCTACATTATCAACAAAACGATGGACAGCTGATTATCCTCCTCTTAATTCGAGGGCAACGATCCCAGATGCCATCTACCAGGCAAGCTCTTGCGGCATTTCTGCTTCCTGCACAAGGGACCGTGGCCCATTTGGTGGGTCTTGAGACACCTGTATACAAGTTGAACTCCCAGACGCTGGAGCAATCAACCAAAGGGGATGTAACCCATGAATTTTTCCAGAATATCAGCCCCTTGGTTGAACTAGGCTTCGGCAACTTGTCATGCTCAATTCCTCACCCTGGGGCTTCCTGCGTTCAAAGAGGACCTAAATAAAGGCCACAAGCTCTCGGTGGGCCAGATGATTCGAATAGGAAGGTAGTTGACTACCAAATGACGATCCTATCGAAAGCACTACCTTGAGAGCGCAGCTATTATAGGGAAGTCCAAAAAGGCTTGAGTGATCAAAAGAAGAGCCCGCTAGAAACCATTAAGACATGTCAGATAGCTCTGTCCAGGGATCCGGCGAGTCTTTAAGACGATATTGAGTTATAAAGATATCCTTGGGTTTTGTCCAGTCCAACCTGTCTTCCTTAGTGCGCACTAATGACTGCCACATCTCCCGTTTATCTTTCCGTCCTTCCCAGGCAAACGAACCATGAGCCCACTTTCCGCCAAACTCCTCTCCCCTCTTATTCTTTTCTTTAGCCCATTCTACATCGTTAGTACCCTCAAGGTCTAGATTATCCTCGCCCCATTCCTCTGACACATTAGTGCCGTCTATAACATCGCAAAGCTGAAGCATGTCATAGGTGTCTAAACAGCTCTGAATAAAGACATCCAGCTTGGGATACGGTAACCCTCTAGAACTGCGTGTGAAGTTGGAAGGGTTACAGTTGATATGCATGTCGATGGAAGGAACAAGAAAGAAGTAATGATTAATCCCTCTGCTTTTGAACCGGTGGTATGTGTGGATAAGAGAGCAGGGATTGTAATAGGGCCACGGTTTAACTAGGCGATACTGCGTTGCGAATGGTTCTGATTGTAGTAGCTCTGTTGCCTGGCCCACGAGCTCTGTTGGGACACAGATTTCCCAGTCCTGCGACGTAAGATAGATGACATTAATCTCTATATAAAAAGATGGGAGAAAGAGCTACTAAGCGACTTACCCCACGAACTCTGCCAGCGCCGTAAAAAACAAGAGCAGCTATACCAACCAGGCAGCAAGGAATGCCATGCCGTTCTAATACTCGAGTGACGGTAAGAGTGTCATCCGTGCCATATCCACCATTAGACGCGATTTCGTTGCTGTATGTGGACTCGGTGTCTGAGAGGTCTCTATCACGACCATCCGACCCGGCCTGCGAAGCAGTACCCTGGGAAGACAGAGGATGGTGTTTTAGCCAGCTCATGTTCCAGGATGATAGCAGAATTATGACTTGTTGAACAACAGAAAATGGTGTGCCCCTTCTTACTAGAGGGGAAGAGTCTGTGTTCGATGGTCTGCGGGACAGAGAGAGTTGATTTGCCTAATTGCACGAGACCCAGGCAGGTAGTAATATCCTACTAAACGTTGTCCAGAGTATGAGTGCGTGAGTGCTTAACTATCAAGTATTTTTAAGATGTTAGGAACTTAGGAAACGACTCCGGAGTAGAGAGCTTGGAAAAAGGATTGATCGTCAGCGCCATTAGTCAACTAAAGAATGTCCCCGCATTAGATATCCACTTTTGGCTAGTCGGATTGGACCTTTGTTTGCACTGGCTGTATATTCTAGTCACGTCGTAAGACAGCAAACACTTCATAGTCATAATTACTATTTATGTCAGAATCTTCCTTTCAGAACATTGAAAACTGGTTGGACCAGCTAAGAGGCGCTTCCCCCCTCCACAGCCCATTGTCCACGGTAAGCGGCCACCGTCAGAAAAGACGAGCGTCAACCGCAACAGCGCGAGATTCAAGCCCTTCCGAACGACCTCGAATTGCTAATGAAAGTGATGATCGTTCTATGACCACTACGTTGCGGCAGGTAAGCTCAATTCGAGATATTTTGAATCAGCTCCGCCTTGCGCATCCTCCGGTCGTCTGCGGATCACTTACGGTAAACCCGGGGCCGGAATCTGCAATCGCCCTGAGAAAGCGTTTGACAGACGGATTTGGGCATAAAATGATGGAGACTGCCTCCTAGAATCGGTCAGAAACGCTTGGATTCTCTATGCAGATGTCTGCAGCTATCTGGAATATGCAACTGCCTAATGTGGGTTAGCTGATAAGCTAATCTACATGTAGCCTAGCGCTGCAGCTAGAAGGAAGCAGTGGCTGAGTAATGTGGCGTTATGAGCCACAATTTAGGTGCAAAGACTTCGGCCCAAGCTCTCTGCCATTTGCCCCTCATGAAACCATATGAATAGAAAACTGGTTGTGGATAAATATCTCGAACCCTTTTCCAACTAGGATAAACGCACACACTCGCCACGCATAGAGCTCGTTGGAGTTCTGTTCATATATTTTTCCACGCTATAACCGATCCAGAGCGAACGCGTTTGATATGGCATCACATTTAACATAATAGACTCTAGTTTGTATGCCACCATATCTTTATCAACATTTAATTAACATTCTCGCGAACGTTAGAAAGAACTTCTTATTAATTTGAGCCACTTCGACGATTATATCCTTCATCCCATCAATTATATCGCACAGGAAAACTACGAACGGAAATTATATTACTTTTAATGTAAAGAAATTGTATTTTATAACGAGGAAGGAGATGCTATATAGATAATAACAGGAAGTGGATTTATGGACGGGCTACCAAAACAAGTTTCTGTTATAATAAGGAAGAGCAAACATCACTTTGCGTGACAAGGTCAGCCAGGGAATTAATACAGCCTGGTTGCCATGAATACACCGTGTAACGAATTAACACGCAAACATATAATACATCCGTGGGGCTAGCTCCGGTTTATGTGCAGTGTTATACAGTCCGTGGTAGTTAGTAGGAAATTGTCGATCTCCCATTTCCGCAGTTAGCTTTCGTCCATGGCTTGATAGATATGAGAGCCGAGAATAGTTGAAACTTGACTTATAGTAGCTCCGCGAAACGTAAAACAGACATTGTTATCTGGTCATAATGAGTTATTTAGCATACCCGCGAACCCATATTGCGAACTCTTTCCTACTTACACTGATGTGAATTAGGATATGCTATGGCGTGATCTTGAAGTAAGATAAGACCATGTACTAAAATGAACTTGTCCCACGCACTTAGAAACAACGCTCGAACGATTTCGCAATCGAATACTATATCTAATTACATAGTTATGTCTTGTTGGTTATTCTAAGGGAAACGCATTCGTACGCAATGGGTCGTTTACCGAAGGTTTTCTTCCTTCTCGCGTAGTCGTTTTAGGGAGTTGTCGAAAGCGCTATAAATTCCTTCATTAAGGAATTTGCAAATTTTATCCACGTCTGCCGTATTGTAGGCCCAACATTCGTCAGTTTCTGTGATCGTTCTCGGTTTTAGATGGACTAGAGCAAGGTCAGTAAGAATTTAGAGCAAGAAGCATACTCATCATACCTTATGGGAAAAGTAACTGTTTTAGTCTCTTATACACAGCAGTTTAGCTAATGCCTTTATCAACGGCCAGGCACTCCGTGTATTTATAGATCTTGTCGCTCAGTGGGGTTACCTTGCACCGTTGTAAGTCCCTCCACATTTCGTCGGCTTTCCAGGTTTGACATGATGTGGGAGATATAACAAGTATAAATGGTATAAAAATAGAAGGGAATCTTTTAAGAACCTCTAAATAGGTCTTCCGTGCTATTTTCAATCGATCGTGTGCTTTATATTCGGTTTTTAGCCGAGGAGTTGCTTTGCGTAGTAGACACTTGGGTGTGCTATAAATGAGGATAATACGCTCTTCGAATATCGACTCGTAGTCGCTGGGAATTAATTACTGCTAATTTAAGACTTCAATAACATGACAAATGCGCTATAGTGTCTTCATTTCCCCTCTCTCTTACTTATAAGTTCTTGCAGCTATGCGCAGAGGAGTGGTGGGGGGCAGTAGAGGGCATTAAAGGGTAATAGCGGTAGCAGAAGGCAGTAGAGGGCAGTAGAGGGCAGTAAAGGGCAGTAAAGGGCAGTAAAGGGCAGTAAAGAGGGGTTTAAATACGATGTTATAGTACGGTGGGGCTGCATCGAGAGAAAAATATTAGGTGACTAGTGCGCCACTAGCACCCCATTCATGCATCAGGTATATAAATAATATCTTCTCTATCCTGCGCACCTCAGCTTCACTAGTAATGGTGATACGGCCATAGGCTTCCTCCGCCTGATACCGGGACGCTAGCTCTGTTTCAGCCTCGCCTATCAGATCTACATTCCGTTCTTTTCATATTCCGTTCCTCCTTTAAGAGGTAACTAATCTTTTACATATTTATAACCGCCGATCTTTCCTTCTATATTAAATATACAGAGCTATACCAGCTAGTAAATTAATACTAGTCTACTAAAAGTACGTGGCTTAAGTGCGCTCTTAAGTCGTATTTAGCTAAAACTAAAATTTACATAACCACTTATCAAGTCTAGATACAATATTAGATATCTAAAACCTGTGAAAACCACACCTAAACTGCTATAAGAACGCAGAATCTGCCTATCTATATATCTGCTGCGTCAGGCCCATTTCCGCTCGAAGTAATACAGGTCGACTTATAAATTAAATTCGCTCACATCACTCTACCAGAGGTTCCCGGAAAAATCAATCTTTATCCTAACTTTTACTCTTATCTCTTCTTGCACGGCTCTCGGCTAGCTTATAAGATCCGTTTTTATAAACATGCCCACTGAGTAATCGCGTGCCGCTCTTATTATAGAAACCTACAGTGATAACATCATCCGGGTCTGCTGGGTCCTTCTTTAACTTATAAGCTTTGCCACCCCTATCTCAAGCGTTAATCTTTACATATAAAAACAGATTTCGGTAAAAGCTAGTGTGCTCACTGGATTTCATATTCGGTAATATTATTATACTAATAAAGATTAGAACATTATACCGTCGAAATAGGGAGATAGTTCTTACTAAGGCTTCAACCTCGTCCCGGATCTTATATATAGAAGAGACCCATCTTTTGCTGTTAGGGCTGTTTAACGTCCGGACGTCCTCCAAGGTCATCTTTCTAATAAGCTTGAGAAGGTTCTTTTTAGTGATACTCGAAAAGCTGCGGATAGTGTTAAAAGATATTATGTGGAATATTCAGGGCACTTGATAGGATAAAACGAATAGATGATAAGAAGACTGAGTGAGTTAGTTCTCGACTATAAGAATTGGGGTCCGTTTATATTCATAACTCCTGCACCGGCATGGCACGTAACGACGTCACGGCTTAGAAATTTAGCGCCAAATAAAATAGATGGGAGTTATATTTAGTATAAGAGGGCGGCAATGTTAATGTAACTCTGCTGGATAAAGCACTAGTAACCTGCTAATTAGGACCGCCACCGGCCACTGATAGCAGTTTAGACTCGCACGTTCTCTAATTAAATTTAGTATATGGCGCTTGCAGATAATAATAAAATATTCATTAGGCTGATAGACAAGTCGAAAATAATCTATATAACGAGCTCAGCCTCGGGGACACAAGAGCATTCCGGTGAACACAGGCTATTAATTAATAGGCTATAAAGGTATAATATAGGCGCTAAAGTCAGCATGAAACGGCTCATGAGGCGGAGGGTAAGAATACGGATATTTATATCCGGTAGATAAGTATTTAGATCATCGTCATGGCGCTTAGGCGAGGTCTAGGTATGTTAGTTATTTATTTCTATTTTTGGCAGCCGCTTGGTGGTGATATATAACAGGGCGATTAGCTAATAATAATACCGAGCCGTGTAGGTCTCCTGTACACCTCTTAACTTCGCGCTAGAGGCTTTGCTGGCAAATAATGTAACTCAATTCACGACGCGTCCGATAACATCCACTTACTAGCTGGCGTATAAAGATAGCATGCTGACCAGATTAAAAGCTATTTAATAATATTCCTTAGGATAGGAGTCTGGAGCTTCTCGACTAGTCTATGATTCTATCGGATATATAAGATAGTAGTAATTAGAACCTCCTTGTTTCGTTCCTCTAGAGTTATAATACCTTCGCTGTAGGATACCATTACATCTTTACTTAAATCATTCTCCACTATGCCGCAAAGAGCCGCGCTAAAAAAGCCACAGGCCCTGCTAATAAGTGGCTACACTACTGTTAATACCGACACGCTGGTTGAAGAGGAGGAGTTACCTAATTATTAAGCCGACTGATTTTATCCTGTTTAACTGGGCGAGCTTTTTCAAGATCGCTATTAATTTATAATAAAGCTAGGATTTAGTTCCTCGTCGACTACTTAGCTAGTCTAAGACTTAAGGTAGGCCCTCCGAGAAGTTTAAGTTAAATAATAACTAATTTTTACAGGGATCGCTAATATGTCGCACTTAAAGTATACGTCTATATCTCGCTTCGTCATCGGGAATTGCCTGTTTATGATCGTATTAATAACCGTATAGCCGAAATATCATACAAAGAGCGAGGAATAAATAATATTCGAAAGCTGCTGGACTCTTTCGAGATGACTGGTCCGTATAGTAAATATACTATTCTTATCTTCGAGCCCGCGTAAATAAGTTTATATAATATAAGATTTGTTTTTCGTCGAGAAGGATTCGAGGAGGAATTTATTAAGGGCGCTATTATTAAGCTTCTTAAAGCCCTGGACTTTTTATATTCCTACGGAGAGATTATTCATACTAGTATAGTCCTGCCCGGAGATCGTGGGCCCAGATTACAAGTTCCTTTACTGATATTTAGTAGACGTACACTCCGGTAACATACTGCTTGGCCTTTATAATAATAATCTCCTGCGTCGACTGGAAGACAAGGAGATAGCGTCCCCTGTTACGCGAAAGATCTATCCCGATCGAACTATCTACCTGTTACGGTTAACACTACCGAAGGAAGGACCCATGCTTCTCTCTGATTTTGGAGAAGTGAGAATCGGACCGGGGTCTCACGCAGGCGATATAATGCTATTAGAGTACCGGGCACCTGAAACACTGCTTTATATAGAATAGAGTTACCCGGTTAATATATAGAGTGTTGGTCTTACAGTGAGTTGCTGTCGTACTAGATTTAATTCCTATAGTTCCCAGCTAAAGAGCTCATAGGCATGGGATATACTTAGATTGAAAAGACTCTTTACCGCGCGTGACGAAGACAGCGATCTGTACGATACTGCTTATCTAGCCTAGCTGATTACTATACTAGACCCACCGCCCCCTGAGTTCCTGGCCAGGAATCTGGAGAGACGGACGGACTTTTGGAATGATCAAAGTATGCCTTTCTTCTATAAAGATCACTTATAGTAATGCCTTACTAACCTACTATAGATAAGTAGCTGGGTCTGGCACCTATACCGCATGACCGGACAATCGAATCCCTTAAAACTAAACTAGATAATAACTCGGGCTTTCTTCGCTTCCTTCGGAAGACTCTTACTTGGGAACCGGAGAAGAGGGCAACGGCTAAGGAGCTTTTGGAGGATCCTTGGCTCATGGGAAGAGAGGGTTGAGTGAGTTTGCAAAGTTCCTGCGCTACCTTATATTTGCCACACTGTCCTGGTGGTGGTAGAATAATAATACACCGCGCCCAAGTCGCGGGTTCCCCTCTATCACCGTACTAAGAGGTCGTCCCTTGCACTATAACTGCTCTAGACTAATCCCTTCTTCCTTTATGAATAGAGTCGTCTTTTCCAGTTTCATCTAGCCACGTACAAATAGATGAAAGGACAGATAATCGACCTTGCTATAAGGTCTCCCTCCTATGCGCATGATAGCGTAGTTTTACGAATATCTTAAAAATAACGGTGTCTTCTGTTTGACTTTGCTCGTCAAGGAGACAAGTCGTCACTACTTTCCTTTTCTCTCCCCGTCCTTTGAAAATACTTTTGTCCTGATGGTATTCAAAGACCAAAGCCTCTCTCATTTCTAACGCGGCAGGAGACCATGATGATATTCGCCTACTAGAAAGATGGTGGCTACTCAGATACGGTGAGGAAATTGATTCATTTTTAAGGAGTCATTGTTGACTTATGTTAAATCTCGTTTGGGGGGAGGGGGTTGCGCTTTTGCCCTAATAATCCTTGGATGCTCCTGAAAGCGTTGCTTGCAAATTCTTCTGCAGCCTAGAGATTTTGTAGTTCCATTCATTGCAAATGAGTAATTTACAGCCTGATAAGAACAAATAGGTTACGGACGTAGTCTGATTCCATGAACCATCTGGGTATGATTCTTAAACTCGTTTCTGCTTAAAAATAAAAAGTTCATGTCTCTTATGCTGTATATTCTATAATAATAATTACCTATATTAAATATAGCTAGTTCCTGGTAATGAATATTCTTTATATAATCCTATAGCTTATTCGTTTTATATTTTCTCTTTATATAGTTAATTAGGGGTAGGCGCGTGTTAGAGAGGTAAAATAGATATTATAAGAAGTGATATTTTTCGGGAATAATTCTGGCTTTCGGTGGTGTCGGAGTTAATATATATTATATAGTAATAGCTGCCTGCCTGTCTTAACGTAGGCTTTTCTTTTAACGCTGCCAGCGGACTAGAAGTTATATATACTCGAGCCGACGATGATAAGTATTTTCTATTATTTCTATAAGTATAGAATAGTATAGAAGACGGACGAGCTCCGCCCGTTTAGAGATATAATAATAGCGAGATAATTAACTCTATCTATTACTATTCACGGCTTCGGAAGTGCCCTTATATTATTAATTAAAAATTACTATATTAGTATTCTTAAAATATCTCTTTTAGTTTCGCTCCTTGGCTTTGTCTCAGAGATAGATAAGTATACTATTTAATTCTATATCTACTCGTCTTTTCTACTTACCAGTCTCTATTCCTGTTATATCCTTAATAGTAAGATCTATTATACGAATCCTCGCTATAAACCCCCGGAAAATCCTTCTTAAGCGACGACTGCCTTCTAGAATCAGTCAGAAATGCTTGGATTCTCTATGTAGATATCTGTAGTTATCTGGAATATATAACTACCTAATGTGGGTTAGCTGATAAGCTAATCTACATGTAGCCTAGCGCTGCAGCCAGAATCGGCAGGCTCCAACATAAAATAATCCCTCGAGGGCTTGAGGTATGTTGCTTTCGTGGTTCTAAACGCATCACGCTTACTGATGGCGTATAGTCGCGCATCCGTGCCTTCGACTCCCTTTCCGCCGACGAGATACCCGAAATAGCGTACTATGATTCAAGTACCCTGTTCGATACCGCCCTCGATGACCTTTGGATGTTTGGTCTGAATTCAAACAATTTTGGTTAACACCAATAGTAGAGTCATGGTATTCTTCAAGCACTTACACTTCGAGGGGCTGACGGCTTCAATACCTCCTGGAAAGCCTGGGAACGACGGGTTGCTTATTATGAACCGGTTCCGCTCCTCGCTCGTCTTACGAATGAGCGCTGCGCGGTGGGCAATACTCATGTCTAACATTACCTATTGACTATTCGTTAACAAGACCTGCCTCATCTAAAGTCATGTGAGGCCGTCACAATACCTCACTGCTATTATCCCTGGTATGCTCTTAAGGCTGAGACCTCGTACAATGATGGTTTTTGTTAATACATGGGAATGCTGACAGGCAGTTGGCCCGCGTCAGCGTAGTTTACATAGATTTCTCTCTGTGATGGACGATTGACTCGTAGAGCTGAGTTAAACCGCTTACGATAAAACAAGGTACACATTTTTATATGGAGATGCACTTTAACGCTGTGAGTTTAGTTCCTCAGTGGAAATTGAATACCGTCAAACAGGGCCTCCCACCCACGCCACTGATGGCACATATTATAAATACTTCTTCCGCCTTTTGGGGAGCAATCTGCTCTTTCCCAATAAATCACGCCGGCAACTGCATTCATGTTTGGGTGCAACACAATGTTTGAGAGATCCCAACCCATACGCGACAGTTCTGGTAGACTAGAAGGGTTAATTTGATGGATAAGAGGTGCATCTTCGTGTTCATATGCACGGAGGAAATCCCTTGTGGACGTGAACAGTCCACAGTGAGGAAGCTGATTGTGAATAATTTCTCCGGAGTCACTCAATGATCGAACGCCACCAGTGCAATTTGGCGCCTTTGCATGTGCCTTGATATGACTTTAGACTTGGAGCTTGATCCCTTCTTGTTGGCGAGGGGAAATATTATCCCAAACAGGGTCTTCGAAAACCGTTACACCCGGGATTCGCTCGAAAACATTGAATCTAGTATGATTAGTTACACTTCCCTACTGTGTCCGCATCGCTACTTACCCATTCCCTTCATATACAAACTTCGGTATGGGAATGCTCGTGTACTGAAGGACAATTTCTAGAGTTCGTAATTCGTTTTCACCACATGGCTCTCAAAATATAGAGTTATAGACATATGAGTATAGAGTATACCTACAGTAACTCTTAAGACCACGCACCCCGATTAGGCGCGCTAGATCGGATGCGGTAATTCCCCGTCACCGCTGAATACGGACAGTTTCTACTTTCTAATATAATAATCCACACTGCAGACCAGCAAGGCCAACGCCCTCATATTTGGTTTGCTTTATTCTTATTGGCGCGTGGATGTTTGATGGGT
The DNA here is from genome assembly GCA_002215965.1 of Aspergillus persii. Taxonomy (NCBI): domain Eukaryota; kingdom Fungi; phylum Ascomycota; class Eurotiomycetes; order Eurotiales; family Aspergillaceae; genus Aspergillus; species Aspergillus persii. The sequence goes on along the minus strand of NGZO01000007.1, from coordinate 1,660,300 downwards.
CACCGCCAGCTGCACTACTCTGTACTCTGAGAAGAGACAAACTGCGCCTGACGATTGCAGTTTTAGCGGTGTCCTTGCGGTACGTATGGAACAATGCATATGTTTGTACTACTTGCCTAGCTGAAGCCGGGGATGGCCACATTGCCCCCTCAATCTTGGCACACTTGACTGGCTCCCTCTTGTGAATGTGATGTATACCTTACGGAGCCAGTCCCGGGGATTGTGTAGCACGGAGAGAGTTCGATAGATCCGATGCAGGAAGAATGATCCACCCGGGGAGGGTCTGGCCAAGCGCCCCTGAGCGATAATCAATTTCAGAGTTCAATATTATTTTCATATACAATTAATGATTCGGAATTTGCATACTCCGTGGAAAATATTGATCGGTCCAATAATGGATCAAATCTGGGAACACTACTGGACGGAAGGAATAGTTTCGAGTTACTCTGTAGTTAGTCCGTATGGATGCTGTGCTACTAACTATTCCGGTACAGAGTAAGTTTCCTGCCCTTCGTTCCTCCCTCCCCTTCTTTCCTCCTCCCTCTCTTCTTCCTCTCCCTTCCTGCAACCCTGCAACGTCGACCATCCCCCCCCTCCCTACCTCCAATTCTCCCCCACCCGACAATTGCTGGCCACGGACAACGATCAGTACCTAATAATATTAATCCCATACATTACGCAAGAGTAACGTCCGAACTGCTCGGCCCCCCTCTCCACGGCAGCCGAAACACGAGACAATTCTTTTCTTCCACGCAATGACCGAGAGGTGACAGCTCACCTTAGTTGTGCCTGAGCGACGGCCCCTTGGACTACTGAACCTTTCCACGCATCACCTTCCTAGCCTTTCCACTCGCCCGTCCTGCCCGGGGTTGTTGCATTTTCTCTAGGGGTTCACGCAGGTGAAACCATTCAAGTCGATGGCACGGCTGCAGACACCACAGCGGATGGCTTTGGAACTGCCATTGATTGATTGACCGATACGCTATTAGAAGCACCTCCCATGTTCACATTCGATTACAACCGCTGAGCTGAGGGACGCCGTTTAATAGCGGAAGATTCTCCAAGTGGCACTCCGACATGCCCGGAAACCACTCTCACTCTCCCCCGCGGACGCCGCCGCCGGAGGCCTCGAACAACCACAAACCGACCAAAAGAGGGCGCCACCCACGCCCTTCGGTACGTGAAACCTTTCTGGATGATTTCAACCCGGCGGACAACGCCAACAGTAGCAATGAATCCGCGGACGAGCGGGATCCGCACGACCTATCCTTGTCGCCGAAGCATGCAGCCCGAACCTCCATAGTCGATAATATGCTCCTTTCCCTCGACCAATATGCATCGAGCTCCTCCGTTTTGGACGACTACCGCTTGTTCAACTCCGTCTTCGAATCCGACACATACGGCCGTAATTCGCAGGATTCCGTGACCCAACGTCGCTACCGAGGCCATACCTTTTCCTCTTCCTTGTCTTCGGACGTTGAATATCCCTACGATGAGTCTGCTGCTCGCGGTACTCAGGCCGGAAGGGGACGTCGGAGTACCAACAGTTCCAACCACCAATCTAGTCTGAAGAGATTCGGGAGTGCTCGCAGCAGAGACGGCCCCGGATCTCGCGGTCAATCATACGATCATCGACTCAACTCCAGCGGCCTGGCCTCGGGTGCGCGCGCAGGGCGACAAAGCAGCAAAGGCAGTTCTCCTCCCCCGGATTTTGGGCCCACCCTTGCAAAATATCCAGCGGATTCTTCGACTGAGAGGCGTTCTGCAAGTTTAGATTTTGGCTCCAGGACCCCGTTCATTCCTTTCGCGGACGCCTCCGCCGAATATGATCAGTCGGCCTACGACGTCGATGCTGCTCCTACCCCGAGCGTTCCTGCTGGCCCGCGCAAGTACCAAACTTCTTCCCAAGGCGACCACTCCGGGACCTTGAACCCCCAGTCCTCGCGCACCCCCGTGGCATCGCGAAGAAACAGTGTGAAATCGTCGCGAACAAATCAGTCCCGAAGGAACCGTCCGGAACACTTAGGCACTGCGACTCTGAGAGGCCGCGACAATGATCTGGCTAATCTCGGCGATTCAGACCTGGATCCTCCGCCTACCATCTCAACATCTCTTGACCCGCCGGCCCCTAGTCCCACGATATCGTACAACAAACCTTCGTTTCCTCCTCCACCCGATCCAACCCCTACCAAGGAGCGTCCCGGGTTCTTCCGCCGTGTTTTTGGATCCTCAAAAACGTCTGCCCCCGCACCGTTCGAGCCTGGTCAGCCCGATGCTCAGTTTCCCCAAGAAAACGACCCCAAAGAGAGCCATGGCTTGGGGGCCAATTCTCGGATGTGGAGGCAGCCCTTGAAAAACACCGCCGGGACCGCCAACACGGGCCGAGAAGGCCCTCCTCAGGTTGTGAACAAGAAATCTTCGTTTTTTCGTCGACGGAAGAAATCCATTGTCGACAATGTCCCACCGCCCGCTCTTCCGACTTCGGACTTGGCGTCAAGAGGAACTGAAACGAGTAAGCTTGCACCCAGCCCCGTGAGCAATCTGAGAAAAGTGATGAACCATTATATAACAGATATCGCTGCTCCAACGACGGAAAATGCCATTGACTTGCCCAACCCGGCTCTTGGAGCAGAGCCTCCCGAGAACAAGGCGACCCGCCATGCGCCGACCCAAAAGCCTCATCCACCGACCGCCGGCGGAGGGTCGAAATCCAGATATAGCCTCTACCCTGCGATCTCGTCTGCATCTGCAGCTGATCCCGCACCGCTGGGGAGCCCCGGCGGTGACGAAGATGTTGGCGTCAAACCCAGTGGCTCAGATACTGTGCCCTCGTTAGATGGTAAACAGGAGCAGAAGGTGACCAGAGCAGACGCAGAGTTGCGCAACAGTGTTCCCAAACGAGCCGAGACTGACCGGGCTCGCGATTCGCTGCCGAACATGCTGATCCCCCCGGAGAACATTGCTTCTTCTTCGCTCTCCCCCGTGATCGAAAACTTCTCGCAGAAGAGCGCGTCGCCTACCGAGGGTCCTGGAGAACCGCATCCGTTGGGTGTAGATGAATCTGCTGAGGACCAGAATACTGCGGATTCGCCTCCGCATGAGGGCAAACAGGAGGGCTTCAGCCAATTATCAAAGCCAACGTTGGACACCAGTGCATCTCCCGCAGCGTCAACTTCGGAGGTCTCAAATTACCACACAGCTTCTAATACCCCCGTAGTCCCGTCAGCAGATCAAAAATTCGCTGAGGCCGCCGAAAGTAGAACCGAAGACAGCGAAATTGCGGTTGATCAGCCACCCATGTCCGATAAGGAACAGGCGCAAAAGCTCTACGAGAATCAGGATCAGATTGTAGGCCGCGAGCCTCCCGCTGCGTGGCTTGGTGACCCGGACCGTGCTGCGATTCGAAAAGCATACATGGAACTCTTCGATTGGTCTAATATGAATATCTTGGCCGCCCTTCGAGGTCTCTGCAATCGGCTAGTATTGAAAGGAGAGACGCAGCAGGTTGACCGGGTTCTGGACTCCTTTTCCGCTCGATGGTGCCAATGCAATCCTAATCATGGCTTCAAAGCCTCCGGTATGTTCAAAATCCGCGAAATCAAGCCCTCGAAGGATAATTGCTGATCCATCCGCTTTAGACGTTGTGCATACCATTTGCTATTCCCTGCTTTTACTAAATACCGATCTGCATCTTGCCGACATAGAACAGAAAATGACGAAAAACCAATTTGTTCGAAACACCATGCCCACAATCCATCGGGTAGCCGTCGATGCCGCTCCCGATGGCTTCGAGGGCCTGCGATCAGGCAACAAATCGAAAACCCCGACCCAAGAGCCTTCACAGGCTGCCAATGACGAGAGCGACAAGCCTTCGAACCCGCCTACGAAACTGGTTAACCGACTTTCTCGAACCGATTTATCCGTGAAGCTAGCCGGTGATCCTGACAGCGAAACTGGCCCATTGGTGAACGTGCCATTCAATGGGACCATGAGGGCCTGGGAACAGCAACTTGAGACCGTCCTCCGGGACTTTTACTCCTCGATCCAGAAGCAAAGGCTTCCCCTCCATGGTGCCCAACCGGAGAAGGAAGGGCCGCGCATCTCGTCAAATAACATGTTGAATCCTAACGCCGGCGGTCTTCGCAGGAGCCCGAGCACCATAAGCAAAAGCGGCTCCGATATATATCCCCGCGGTCGCTCGGCAGATTCTAGGTATGGTACGGCTCGCTGGTCTTCTAAGCCTCGTTCGCGGGCAAGGCTATATCCTCCGTCGGCCATGGGCTCCAGCCGGACCAGCTTAGATGACCAGTCGTCCCTCTGGAGCCCGTCGGCATCTAGCACCTGGAGCAAGTATTCTTTGGGCAAACTTACCTCGGCGTCCGTCGACTCATTTGGGTCAGACTATATGCGCGGGGATTACCAGCAGTCGATTGGCTTTGCCAACGCCTTAAGCCAGGCCATCATTCGGGAGGATTACGCCCATTCGATCGCGAGCTCGGAGGATCCCGAACGAACCATGCCGCTCTTGGAAGACGAGACCTTGCAACTGGCCGGCGCACCGTGGGCCAAAGAAGGCAGTTTGAAGCATAAACATCATCTCGATTCCGTTGACAAGCGATCCAAGGATCGCAATTGGAATGAGTGCTTCGCTGTAATCCAGCAGGGCTGGATGCGTCTTTTCTCCTTCAATTCGTCGGCCAAAACTGGGCGGCAAAAGGTGAAACAGCGTCAGCCTGGCGGCGTGGTGGTTGGCGGAGGAAATTGGACGGAAAACGCAGAAGAGATATGGAAGTTTGTGCTGCGTCAGACCATTGCCAGCGCGCTTCCGCCTCCGGGGTACTCCAAGTCCCGCCCGCATGTCTGGGCGTTGAGCTTGCCCACTGGTGCGGTGCATCTCTTCCAAGCCGGCACTCCGGAGATTGTACGCGAGTTCGTGTCCAGTGCCAATTACTGGAGTGCGAGGCTCTCCAAGGAACCCTTGATCGGAGGAATCAGCAACATTGAATATGGCTGGAGCGACGCCGTCATCAATAGTGCTTTGATATCGCCCGAGAGCAGTCGGACGCCGCCATCCTCCTCTGGAGCACGGCCGAGTATCCAAAGCTCGATTCGCAGCTCCATTGATCAGCAGGGGGGGATCCGGCCCAAACTCCCGGCAGACCGTGTGCATATCAGCGACTGGGCCCCGCCGCAGCAGAGTATGATGGCTTCCATCCTACCCGAGAACGAGCAGTTGGCTGCCTTGCGAGCATACGTCAAAAATGTGGAGGATGACCTGCAGCGACACAATGAGCTCCGACCGGCAATGGTTTTGGCTTTTTCGCCCCGTCATCCCAATGCGTCCAAGGCGATGGCTAACTGGGAGCGCAAATCGTCATACTTGCTTCGGGAGATCGTGAAGTTCCGCACCTACATCGACTCTCTCCAAGGCGGCATTGACCAGAAGAATAAAATCCAGGCAAACCGGGATGGTGAAGATGACCCTCCCTTGCAAGAATCTTAATATTCATGGCTTTTTCTTTTTGGCTTTATATATGGCATCATGCCGTGCTTTTTCATATGTGAATACCTCTGAATCAGGAGTTTCCGCTTTACTTTCTCTTTAGATCTCTGTGTACAGCTTTGATTGATCGTCTGTTCGCTGCTTCTCTTTTGCACCGCGTTATTTTCTTTCATCTCTATTCTATTATATTCTTTCCCTGCTTACCCGTCCATTTGCCTCGGATTAATATACGGCCGTCTTGCGCCAGCCTTTGGACAAACTGTAACGAGAGACTGATGGGTGTCATGAATATTTCCCTGTGAGGTCTGGATATAGACTATGTGGATTAATCTACGTGAGAATTTCGAGTCCCATATCAAGTACCTTTGCTAGAATAGAAAATGGCGTGACGTCGCTGTCAGGTGATTGGGCGGCCTGAGGTGTAAACAACTTGAGACTGGAGGTCTTCGCTCTTCGCTCTTCGACCTTTGATTTTCGACCTTCCGCCTCTGCACAGGCTGACTCTGCCTTTCCTCCAGCATTCGGCGTTTACCTTATCACCCATGTGAAGGCAATTTATGACTCGGCAGAAAGAAAATCTTTCAAACAAACCACCCCTAGCTTTCAGAAGACGGTGCTGTGGGCCTAAAGGCCTAGAAGGTAGATAGACTATTGACACATCGCAGTAGCAGGCGGTATGTGCCTCTCCCCGTTGCTTTCTACTGTAGTTCAGAGGAAGATAGATCATTATTCACATCTAAAGACCGGAGTGCTTAATATAGAAGATGGATATCAGATTGATTGGAAATCAATCTATTTGTATTCGGAATAAATCCCGTACACGAAGCTCTATTGTCTACTTAGTCGAGCCTTGATTCACAACACTTTCCACTTAATATCGTAATATCTTGTTCCAAATCATGCCGTTAATATGCCCAGCAGTCTGCCAACCCGAGGGTAGCCACGTGAGCGTAGCAGCCACTGCCACTCCGATTCCAGTCCGAGGTGAGATTGGCGCCCAAGTTGATATTTAGTTGCATTCCTATATAGAAAAGAGCCATCAAGGGGATCAAGACGCTTAACCCCACCCTAGTTACCTACTTGCATTCAGGGCTTTTGAGTTGCTAAATTTATTTGACGGCTTATGTTGTAGCCTAGTGGGTCTCATGTGGGTATTTAAGCCGGGGAACGCCAGCACTGGCCTATTCGAGATGGCAGCTGCCATGACATGATAGATAAAAGTCTCCGAAAGTTCTTCATGAAGTTGTCGGGAATCCAATGCCGGTATCTTCATTTCGTTGTGATCCCGCTAGCGCAGAGGCCAACCATACCTTTTTTTTTTTTTTGCCAATTCTAACAGCCAGTGTCCCATCTCGAGAGCGACCAATAGACGGCTAGTCACTGACCGGATGTAGACAATGCTCGTCCTCTCTTCTACCTTTTTACTTAAGACAAATGGCACCCAGTGGCATCCGACATCGAAGACATGGTGAACGACGGGTTACCATGGCCGACGCTTTTGCATACTCATATCTAGACACAAGTCGGGCGAATATGAAGGCTTTCCGTAGGCTTCACGTTTCAGATCAGGCTCTAGTTTGGGCGGATTTCAAAGCCTTCTCTGCATGTTGCAATATCGCCAGCATACGAGGAAAGAGATTCTTGTCCTCTTTCCTCCGTATCTTCCCGTTCGGAAAAACAGCCCTGCGTAAGTCATCAACGCACCGTTTAAGAGGCTTGTGGTACTCCGCGAACTTGTCCATGGTGTTTGCGAAAATGTCATCGTCCGAGATAGTGCCCAATTTTAGTTTGGCTAGCTCTTCCATGCTGACGTAATTCCATTCGTCGAATTCTCTGATCACTTGACCTCTGTCGCTGGGGCCATCGTAATGAAGACAAATCCAAAACAAGACCCAAAAGAAGGACTCTAGTCCTTGCATGAAAGAAGGTTTGTCACCCAGCAGCTGCCCTATTGGCATAAAGGCTCTTGTACCGGTCTTGCCCCATGCGCCAGAAGGCAGAGCTCTCTTTTCTCTTATTGCGAGGTCAAGATCGATAAGGAAACCGGAGTAAAGGGAATCACTCGTCTCATCACTCATCAGAAGATTGCCAATTGATATATCTCCTTGCAAAAGACCGGTTCTGATGTAAAGAGATCGGTATCCTTCCAGGCAACATCGAAGAGCTGCCAACATCGCAATATGAGAGCGAGCTCTATAAAGCGGCTTGCCATAGTCCTGGACTATAACCCGACGATGCACCCTGTTCTGCCCGGCTGAACTCAAACGCTTAGTCGGAGAACTCGAGAAATTGCGTTTGCGAGAAGAAAATGTTGTATCAGAGCTTATATGCCTATAAGATCTTTTTTTTTCCATGGAAGAGTGGTCGGCGCGGCCAATCTTTTCTGGGCCTTCGTCCTCTGTCGTTGACGTCCACGGTCGATTTTGTCGGTGAAAGGTGGCAGAAGACAAGTCAAGATCTTGCCGAACATTGGAAATGTCGTCCACATGCCCATCGATTTCGACGGTCTCATGAAAGTAATGTCTCGCAATATTAATCACCCCGCTTTCTAAAGCCTCCTGTAGCAACATGCCCTCTTCGTCTCGCTCAGGATACTGCCAGGAGTCTTTAACAACAAGAGGCGGACTCGTCTCACTGCCCTCCCGGCTAGCTTTCCAACATGTCGTAGCCCTGCCAGCCACACATGGTGCCCTTTTCATCAGTTCGACGAGGAGAATGCGCTCTGTTTCCCCGTTGCGAGTGATCTCAATGCAGTGCGTCCCGTCGGCAGCCTTTCGAATACTAGGATCGTACCCTAGCTGCGTAGAATTCATCAGGAGATATCCAACAAACACTGACACGAACTTCGGTCCGTCCCGATTGATATCAAATGCCTCCGACGCTGTAGCTCCGACTCTATCGAACTCCCAAATCCGCATTGTTGAACCACAGAGGGTGAAGCCAAGGACATATCGACGGGTTTCTTGCGCAGACAATACCTCCCTCGCATACCTACCCAGATCACGCCAAGTCCTCGAGGACGTATCCAGGTCCCCATTACTCTTCAACTCTCCAGGGATCAGGACGTGTGACCAATGTGCTCTCTGCGATGACGAGCCCGCTAAGGAGCTCACGATTGCAACATCCAGCTTTCGGCGCGCGACCGACCCTTCAAGAGGTTGTGGTGGCCGAGCCAATATTCTCCTTTCATGGACGGATCCATAAATATTAGGGTCCCGCATCAAATGGTCTCGAAACATATCGAACTTCCCAGTAAGCCATCGTAGAACGTCCCCTTCTTGTGCACTTCTCGGCCAGTCTACCCAGCCGTTGTCGTCGTCGTACAACGGCCTACCGCCTTCTCTGCAGAGGTTCATGATAGATTCTGTGGCTGTCTCCAGACCCTCGATACCGCCAAAAAACACGTCGTGAAAGTTCGAGATATCGGTGTAGATAGACCCTAATTCCTCCTTCAAGGCCGCGTCCACGTGCTTCCGATGTTCTGATGAATTCACAAAGCTGCTGGTAGTGTGCAATAACGGCGTTTGGTTCAAAAACGGTGTGGGCTTAGGAGAGGGCGTGGACAGAGTAACAGTGGAGTAAATCGTATCCCAAATAGTGTCGTCAGGTTCACCCTTTAAGACTGCGTGCAGCAGTGGGAGCAGTATATCGATATCAAAATCATCTGAGCTGACCACAGAGTTGAGTTTCAAGATGTCGCTTAACAGGTTCTTGTGGCGATTCGGGGAAGGGAGTTTCCGTATGCCGGGCAGGGACCGTAAAGCCGATACAAGGTCAAGGGCAACATTTTGGAGATCTGGGGGTGGTCAGAATTTCATGTACATCAGGCCAACAAGGAACTCACCTTCTTTGTCGAATTGATGCAAGGACTCTATCGTTGGCTCTAGCCCTAGGCTGCTGCAAGTTACAGAGAAGCCCTCTCGAAATGTCTTCAGCATCCCGTCAACAGGCTGGAGTTTTTTACGCTCTTGCTGGGCGCGTAGCACGATGCAGACATCTTATTGCCCTTCGAATTCTCCATGAATTATGAGAAGCAAAGGAATATTCCTCTCTGCAAACGATGCGACGCGACACAGTCGAAAAACTTGGGGTGGAATTGGACCTGTGTTGCGCTTGGAGACCGTCGCGCCTAGACTTAGCGTTTGTACCGCGGCGCGACTCACGTGATCGGAATAATGTTTATGAGATCATGAAGAATGAATTAACTACGGTTTACCGAACTTGGCGTTGTTTGGGTGTCCCCACATGCGCACTACTGCGTATGATGAATGTCAGATCAGGCGAACAAGAGATTGACCTTGTCGAATTGTTGCAGAGACTGCATCGAATTCCCCCCGAAGGCGGGGTCGGGCTCCTTACTAGATGACGCTATCTAATTCTGAGATATGCAACAGAATCTCCCTCACATGGTGTAGTTAACCAGCTGTCTCTTAGGTCATTATGTCAGCTCGTCCGTCTACCTGCATTGCAGTAGTTGAGGCTTTATAAGGTAGCCACGGTGGAGTGAGGCTGGGCCTTGAACGTTGAAACACGCATGTCTTGGCCTTTTCTCACAGTATTGCGCTCATCGAGAACAAGTGATATTACCGCATCTTCTCATACTTCTCTGTTCTACTGTGAGCCGACCGGCTAACAAGCTCGGGATGGCACTTACTGGATGAGTGATGTCATCGTCATCTGAAGTGGTCGAGATTCTGGTCCTCCAGTGGAAGGCTGTCCTGGTGCAAGAGAGCCTGTCCAACATGAGGTATGAATGTTATCTAAGGTCGGGGCTAAGTAACTATTATCTAAAGGGCGTAACATATTCGGTGGTCCTTCTTTGCACGTGTTGAAGTTCGTCCAGCCGTAACTCGTTCAACTTGCAATCGATGTAAATACCGGTGAATTAATCTGCCACAGTTCCTCTAGGGTTGGGACAGAATAAATGGCCCCCGATAGAAGGGTCTAATAAGAATACTCCCGGAGTGCTCTGGGATCGCTCAGGAACGGTCATGGAGAGCACTGGGTGCGTGCCCGGAGCAATTGCCCGCGTGTCTGGATGACTCCGGGAGCGCTCCCAGCGCGATCTCAGCTCGGTCACGTTCAGCCCTCCTAAAGCGGCGGGGTCTGGAACAGGAAACCCGATCAATCTCGCAGAATAATTGTTCAGTTATATACTCTGTACACTAATATCGATCCGTCGTCTAAGTGGGTAGACTAGCAACTCAGGTCGCCATTCGGATTCAAGGTGAATGTGGAGAAAACAAACACCGCGCCCAAACATCCGTCACCATGTCGACAGGATCCGCTCATCTACCACCCTCCTCTTCTCCGACACAGACCTTTGATGTTAGCGAGGACGCGCCTTCACCGCCCAAACCGTCACCCCCCTGGTTTCCCAACCTTTTGGACATCGAAAACGAGCCTTTGCCTGCACAGGCCAGGTTTGGCGGAGCTGCTGGTTTCATGGTGCAGGAGGGCGCGCCGGAAGTTCCTCTCCAAAACAACATGGACGCCTCCGGATCGAGCGGCGGGGCCCAGCCCGCACGAGAAGAAGCAGCGTCGGATACAAAACCAGACGAGAATCCCGCGAGTGAACAACTAGGTTATGATGATACGAACGCGTCCTTCAGCCTACCGCCCTTGCCCGATCACGACGATAGCAGCCTTCTGCCCCTGTCCAGCGAAGACGGCGATCATGAACGAGCAGATGACCAAACAATGATGGAAGAGAGAGAGATGCGAAGAAAACTGATGGACATGGAGTCGAGCTTCCTACCGGAGCCCTCAGCGATCGAGGTTGTCGCACCGAATCCCTCCGCGGGGGCCGACGATACGTTCTTGGTGGGGGTCCCTGTTGAAAACGCGCCGGAATCTACCAAGCCGGACAACACAGACTTGTCCCTTGTGGCACCTGACGGAGACTTAAGTCGCGACGTCGCCTGGTCGAATGATGGAGCGTCGATGCCACAAACCCCCAATCTAAGGCCCGAGAATGACACCACCATCGAATTAGAAGCCACGCCTGCAGCATCTTCTGACCGGCCAGGCGATAATACCACCATGCTGGAACTTATTCCTTCATCCCCTGCGGCTGAAGCGGCGGCGAGAACAGTGAATCGGTCCCAGAACACCGTCTCTGAGGATACTCACGAAACCAGTCAAACATCCCTTGGCGACGACTCAGGGAAAAGATCATCTACGCCCAACCCAGACCAATTACCGCAGCTGCAGGACCAGAACCCTGGGGTCATTCCCCGAAGCTTGTCGCCCTCGCAAGCTAGGGCCTCTCAGGACGGCAACGAAAATGGCACCGAAGCTATATCGCGCTCGAACAGTCACAGGAGCAGCCGACCGAAATACCTATCGAGCCGCCACTCATCCCACCGTCTTTCATACTCCTCGGCAACAAGTTACAATACAGAAATGACCTCCAGCGATGCTACACTAGGCGCTGACTACGCTCTTCAATCAGGGGGTGCTGTGCCGGTAAACCCCAGCGGTACCCAGTCTGGGCAACGAAACAATCTGGCAAGATCAGTGAGCCTGGGGAGCATGGCTTCCGGTGTTTCTGGCTATAGCGATGAACAGCTCCTAGAGAAGAAAACCCCCAGCACTACGACTGAGGGAGGGTTACAGACTCTGGATGAGGAAGGCCCGCAATCCCGTCCTGGATCATCTTACCCCCAGCAGCACCAGAACCAGCCCTACAGTCATTACGACCTTCAAGAGCAATACTCACAATTCCCGCAACCGCAAGTTGAGGATACGTCGGGCCCGATGACATCAAAAGCCAAACCCCAAGATGATAACTTTCCTACAGACACAGCTCTTGCGGAGCGTATTAAGGACATACAGGTCCCGAGCACATTTGTGAGGCAATTCCGAGAAGATTATGGTGGCCGTGGACTGTCCCCAGATAAACGTGCGGGTGCCACACCTGCCTTTACAAAGAGCGGTCGGACCATGACCCTGAAGGAGCAAAGTAGCACCATAGATCGGCTTTCGAAGGAGAATTTCGACCTGAAGATGCGCATCCACTTTCTCAATGAGGCCCTAAATCGGCGCTCGGAGGAAGGCATAAAGGAGATGATTTCAGAGAATGTCGAGCTGAAATCTGACAAGTTGAAATTGCAGAAGGACAATCAACAACTCAAGAGGAAGATGCGTGATCTTGAAAAGCAACTCAAGGACCAGCAGTCCGACAAGGAATCTATGGTCAACCATGACCCGGAGGGCTCCGACGACGACGACCGCGACCCGGCGCAGGATGGCGAGATGCTGTATCTACGGGAGAGAGTGGAAACTTATGAGCTGGAGATTGAACGGTTGAGGTCCGAAAGCATCGCTAGAGAGAGCGAGAAAAGAAGGCTCGCCGAGATGGTCAAGTCCCTAAGTGACGGGCGGCCGATGGGCTCAGACGTGGGAGCGAGGGAGGAGCGGGTGAGTTTTCTGACCATATCCAGTTACGGTTTTCATCGATCTTGTGCTGAGACACGATATTACAGGATATGTGGAAGGACATGTTGGAGGCGGAGACAGCAGCCCGGGAACAAGCCGAAGATGAGAATAAGAGATTGCGGGATGAGGCTCTACGCCTTAGAAGCGAGATGAGCCTAGCCATGGTTCCTACGAGATCAGGACAGCGTGATCGAGTGGGCTCGACGGCCTCATACTCGGCGTCCTCAGACCGAGACTTTGCCCGTCATACAGTTACAGGAAGCTCCTCTAGTTCGACCTTGGTTGTGGAGCTAGAGTTGTTGAAGCAAGAGAATGCGGAGTTGAGGAAAGAGGTCAGCGCCCAGACGTCTATGCTTACATCGCGCAACAAGGAAAAAGAGCGGCTGTATCAAGAAATCGAAGAGATGAAACTTGGTCAGCGGCGTGACGGCTCACGGTCGGTCACTGGCGATAGCATCTTTGACCGATCAGCATCTCGGGCTCACGGGAGATCATCCTCGCGGGCTAGTGACAGGACCGGTCCATCTCCAGGCGATGATGCCGAGCGCGAAGATCTGGAGGCACGAAACGGACAGCTACGCGATCAGGTATCTGGGCTGAAAATTGAGAATCAAAACCTACGTTCTGAGCTGGACGACAGTCTTAGAAGTATGAAGCAGTTTGAAGAGGAGTTCCAAGCAGAAATGGAACAGGCTGACGAGGTAATCCAAGGTCTAGTGCAGGAACGCGACGACGCTATCCAGGAACGTGATGATGCTCTCCAGGAACGTGATGATGCTCTCCAGGAACATAACCATGCCCTCCAGAGGGAGGCAGCACGCGAGGAAGAAGTCCGGATTCTCCAGGACGAGTATCAGGAGGAGATGGAAGCTCTGGAAAATGAACTTTGCCAGAAGACGGACGAGTGTGAGCGGCTGGGAGAGGAAATAAATAGACAGGAGGAGAACCTTCGGACTTTACAGGCAGAGGTGCGCTCGGCGGGCGAGGGCATTATACGACTTGAGGAAGATGCGCAAAACAACCTGCAGCGGTACGAGGCTGTTCAGCAGGAGCTCGAGCATTGTAACCAGGAACTCGAGTCGCTAGAGAAGAGCCTCTACGAAGCAAACACGAAAGTCCAGCGTCTCACGGTCCAAATCGAATCCAGTCAGAACGAAATCGCTTTCTTACGAGAAGAACAAGACGGAGACAAAATCAAGATTGGCGACTTGGAATCAGACCTCAAGACATATGGTATGAGTCTCCAGAGCGAGAAGGAAAAGACCAGGGAGCTGGAAGAGCGCCTCGCGGAAGAGAGACATCAGCGCGAGGTTGTCGGCAGCAAGGAAAAGCAGGAGGTGCAGCGAATCATGAACGATCTCAACCGCGACGCCTTCGCAGCTAAGGAGGAGGCTCGGCGTCTCAAGAAGAGTTTGTCGGCGCAAGAAATCGAAACCACCACGTGGAGGGATCGGCTCATGGACTTGGAAAATAACCTTCGGGAAACCCTGGGTGACTTGACTGGCAGCCGGTCTAGTTTGATCTCCAATATCACGAAGTTGCAAAAGGAGTTCGAATCTACCGCTTTGGAACTTGAAAGCGTCCGGTCCAAACTGGACGAGAAAGAATCGTTGCTGCGAAACCGCGATGCCCTCCTTGAAAGCCATGCATTGGAGACCAAGAAACTGTCCGAAATCCTGGACCACGAACGCGTCGCCCGGCGCGCAGATAAGCAGTCGTTCGAACAGTCGCTGAAATCGCATCAGCAGGCCTCGCGGACTATCACTCAAAGCAATTCCCGCATCTCCGAGCTGGAAAGTGCTCGGAACCAGGATCGAAAGCGGTTCACCAACCTTGAACAACAATTCAGGGACCAGCTCAGCGAGAGAAATGCAATGCTCCTGACCATCTGGAAGCGGCTGTCGGCCATGTGCGGACCGGACTGGGCGCATTCAAATAGTCTGATTAACGGGAATCTTCCCAGTCAGGAGGTCATCGGCAACATCCTGTTCTGGCCAGGCTTCAGTCGCAATTTGTTGCTCGCGGTCAAGACCGTAGAAGCGGTTATTTCTAACTTCAAGAGCCGCATCAAGGGCGTCGAGCGGGACCTATCCAAACAGTACCAAGTTCTGGAACACGCCTGTAGCGTGCGGTTCAAGCGGGTGGAGCGCATGGAAGAGTCCATGATGAATATGCGCGCGCAACGATACAGCCAGAGTCAGGCGGGCATGTCGCCGGAGATGGCCAAACTGCGCGGCGAGAATCGACTCCTCAAGGCTGAGCTGAACCTGCGGCAGCCTCACTCGCGCATTCGCGTCCCTACCTCGACCGCTGCCGTGGCTGCAGGTGGTATGGGGTCTCCCTCCCCTACACGCAACCATGACGAGTCCGATGCAGAAGCCCCGTCATTAGTCCGCCATCATTCGGCAGTCGAACATCCTTCGCAATCTCACGGGGCTCGAGGCCTTACGCGGAGCTCCACCTCCGGTATCCCCCAGCCATCTCATGTATCCTCGACGACGACTCTAGCGGAAGGCGGGGCCATGGTTCACGGCTCCCGGTCCCGACCCGCGCAAAGTGACCCAGGGAATAACGAAAAGTGGATGCGTCGCTTGCACGAACTCGAAAAGAGACTGAAGGCTGAACGGGAAGCCCGCCTGGCAGATCGGACCGGGGCACGACAGCGACTCGAAGAGCGGGATGCGGAAAACGAAAGGCTCCGAGCCCAGCTGGAAAGACAGCGCGCACAGAAAGCCATCTCGGCCGGGTCGCCTGCCGATGATGCACGAGGACAGAAGTTAGGAAGGATCCAAGGATCTGAAAACTACGCCGGCCACCGGGACGATGAACCGAGCTCGAGTGAAGGCGAGGGTATCTATGTTGATATCGAAGTCTAACTTTCTCCCAGGTACTCACTCCGCCTGTTTAGCAGTTAGTTCATGTGCGTCTTTGGCATCTGCACTGTTTCATTATTCGCGTGTCCGTGTCATTGTTATTGTTCTTTGCATGCACCCATATACCCTTTGGTTTCGGTCTTTTGCTTTTCATTCGGTCTTCTCAGTGTCTATTATTACCAAAGTTTCCGAGTAAAGGTGTGGGAGGTAGTGATCCCTGCGAATGCCTGTTTGGACAGTTTACATTCTTAGAGGCATATTTATACATAGAGAAACGGGTCTTGCGGAGCCAACCCCAGTAGTTGATGTTCGCTATCCTTACACTGGAAATGGATGGGAAAGATGCTGTGTTTATAGTGCCTCCATCGCGGAATGAACACCTACATTCATGCTACAGGTATAAGATTTCTTGTAGCTCCGGAAACATTTATCTCCTTTGCCATGCAGTAAGCACCATGTTTTTTCACCGTAGTGAAACCTTGAGAGAGAAGTCAACAATCCCAGTCCCTTGGTGGATGGAGCTGGTTGAGATGATGTCCACATCCGGGCACGCATAAGCAGCAGCATTGCTCTCATTCAGTCCGCCACTGACTTCAATAAGGAAAGAGTGCTTGCTAGCAGCCGCATCCTGCTTGAGCTGCCTGGCAGCCTCGCGCACGCCATCCGGGGTGAAGTTATCCAGCATGATCACATCGGCGCCCGCCCCGATAGCCGCATGGGCCTCCTCCAGACTCCGACACTCGACCTCCACCTTAGTCGCGAACCCCCCGGCCGCCTTAGCCGCCTGCACGGCGCGGGGGATCGCCGCGGCCACGGAGTCCGTTGCAGCGTCGGGGGCTCCGCCGTCGCGGGCGGCCGTGTTGTTGGCGCAGGCCCAAACGTGGTTATCCTTGAGCATGGTCATGGAGCTGAGGTCGTGGCGATGGGGGTCGGCGCCGCCCACCAGGATGCCGTATTTCTCGACGACGCGGAACCCGGGGGTGGTTTTGCGGGTGCCGGCCAGGGTGCCGGCCCAGCCGTGGGAGCGCAGGGCGGCGACCAGCGAGGCGCTCTTGGTGGCGATGCCGGAGCAGCGGGCGAGGATGTTCAGGGCGACGCGCTCGCCGAGGAGGATCTTGCGGATGGGGCCACGGACGGTGGCGCAGTGTTGGACGGGGTTGTCGATGGGTTGACCTTCTTGAACGTGCCATTCGACTCTTTTGACGAATTTCAATGCGGTTAGATGCGGAGATACACACAGAGTCTTTATATATGGAGAGCACGATGATTTCGGCCTTGTGGCCAAGAAATGCATGCAATGGAGCTGCAAGATCTATATCAAAACTTACGTGCAACCTAATTGGGAGAAGACCTCATCGAAAAAGGGTACCCCTGCCACGACGCCCTAAATTTCGTGACGGACATTCATTTAGCATTGAGTGGGGAAGGTGTGCGCGTGCGGATTAGAAAAAAAAAAAAAAAGAGAAGGCCTCGTGTCAGGTAGGAGGTACCTTGCTTTTCCCCAGTAGACGAGCCTCCCCCTCTGATTCCCCCACGACGAAGCCGCCATAGTCGAAGCTCGGGCAGTCCTCCTCGAGCCAGGCAGTAATGAGGTTCTTGTAATTAAGCGGCAACAGGTGCCGCAGGTCACCGTAACGAGAAGCCATTGTGCAATGAGGAATCAGCGGATGATGGCGAGTCAAGGAAGAGAGGGTTCTTCTTCTTCTTCCTTCTCCTCCCCCGCGCGGGGCAAAAGACGCTCGGGAGGTTCCTATTGCAGATTTGGTCTTGGCAAAGATGACTAAATAACCCGAGAGAAGAAGGTGATCTTTAACAATTCGATTAAACGTCTTGATTATTTCTAACTTAGATTAACTAGCTTATATTTATGCAGTATCTGCAAGGCACAAACACCATAAAAAAAGGTAATATGTATTAAACGAGAAATAGGTTGCGTGAGGTGCAAAGTGCAGGCGCAGGGCGCTGCACTTCTGGAGGTCCGTGGGTCACGTGGCCAGGGTCACGTGGCCAGGGCTGTCAGGGCGTTGGGTCCCTGACTAGACCTCGCCACTACCCGCGGGTGACCCTGATGACCCGGACCGCGACCCGGACCACGCAGGTTTTAGGATTGTAAGGTTAGACCCTGAAGTGGGGTTAGGGTAAGATTATAAAAGTCGCGAACCTACCCTGAGGATTACGAACCTACTTTCAGGATTATTAAATATAGTAAACTTGGGCAAGTTACGCAGAGTATAAGTTATATAGATTTTAGCTATATTTTTAAGTATCTTACTTATAGTATTTAGAGAAGTAGTTTCTTAATTTGGTAATATAGAATAAATTAAATTAAAATAAATTAAAACTAATAAATTAACCGAGAACATGCCATAATTATTTAATTATATATTAAATATTTTATACCTATCTAACAACCTTAAATGCTTACGGACTCTGCCTAACACTCGGTATTATATCTCTAGTAGAGGTATTTCCTCAGGCTCTTAATTATTATCTTCCTCCTTATTATCTCTTATATCGTTAGCTATATTACTTAGACGTCTTTTACTAAGTGTATTTACGGACGGACCCTGAACAGCCTGCGAGGTAGTTTAAAGTTATATAGTAGATTCTTTATCTTCTTTATTATCGCTAATTAAATTAACGATAAGTTATTACTGTGTTCTCTTTTCTTTTATAGCCTATATTTCTTAAGTCGAAAGATATTTAGAGAGTATTACTCGCTATTTTTTATAAATCTTAAACCGTAATATACATATATATATCATAAGATCTGAAATCGTTTAAGATTAAAGAGATCCTCGATGATAATAATAAATATCTTATATAAAGTTAAAAAGCCGCTCTACTTCTATACTACTAGCTAGGATAGAAAGTATATCGCGAGTAAATCTCGCTATTGTAAAAAACTTATTTTAATAATCTCTTTACCAGGCTAGAGGCTAGGCATTTAAAACTATATCTAAGAAATAGATTAATAATTACTCTCTCTAATAGAGCTTAAAGGATATTTACTACTATTAAGATACCTTATAAGCTCGTTCGACTATACTAGCTGTGAAATTTAAGACTGCTGCGACTTATCTAGCGTATAAACTAAATTAAATTTATTTAGTATTAAGCTTACTATCAGAGTATCTAATCTCTAATAATTCTTAGTAAAACTCTTAAAGTATTTCTTAAGAAAGGATTTAAGGCTCTAGTAATAAGCTATTTAGTAGTTAATCCCGGATTCTAGATCTAGATCCTAATCGGACGTTAAGAAGAACTTAAATTTATTCTATAAAGAAAGAATCGTACTAATTATATAAATATAACTATCGATCCGGTCAGTGTCTCTATAATAGGCTGAGAGCTTAAGCCTTACTGCTTCGAGGGATATAAGTATTACTTATTTTTAAGTAACTATCTTTTATTAAAACTGCTTAATCGACTTTTCAAGGTGATTAAACAGCTTATTATAGACTTTGAAAACCCGATAAATAGTAATATTTTTTATTTTATATAAAAGCGTTATAAATCGGTAAAAAGGCTTAAAAATATAAAGAAGATAATTAACCTACCGCCACTACTTCTAGCTTAAGGTAAAGTATTTTTAGTTATATTAGGAGTAGAAAATATTAAAGACCTGCTGGAGCTTTTTCGCGCGTATAAGTATTAAGAATATAGAGTTCTATCGAGTAGTAATATCTTAGATTAGAACTAGCTTTGGCTCTCTTATTTATAAGTTATAAAATAACTCCCGGCGTTAAGGACTTATATTAATATAAATTATAAGATTTCGGACCTAAGATACTAATTAGTATTATAAATTAAATAAATTTATAATGCCTTACCTTATTTAAAGTATATATAATCTCTTTATCCTATTGCGTCGCCCGGAGAGCTTCTACCCGGTTATTAAATTATACTTACTTAATTTTATTATTTTTTAAAATAGTCTTTATCTTCCTAAAGAGATTTTTTAGGCTAAGCTAGATTATATATATAATATATAGTATCTAAATAACAGTAATATTATTTAAGAATTATAGACCTTTAATCGCCTCATAGACACTCTTTATTAGAGTCTTATTATTTAAAGTATTATTAGTAATTACTAAAAGCACTCGATTAATAATCTGATGCTCTTATAGTAAGTTAAAAACTATCTTATTTAAATTTATACCAGAATAAGATCTATATAAAGATTTAAATCTAAGTAATATCTTACAGTACTTCTAGTCTTTGTTAATAAAGTACCCAGTGATAGCTATAAATACCTATTTAAATAAAGATATCTAGTAATTAAAAATAAATGATAACTTAGCATTAGGAGGAAGTATTTAAAAGATAATCTTTTAATTCTTATAAACTAGCTCTCGAATCTGCCGGCGTATAGTCTTAGTGAATAGGATATCTGGTATTAATAGCGCAAGCCGGATGTAAAAGATAAGATTACAGAATTTAAAATATTTAAGGAAAAGAAATAAAAGATATAATATAGTAAAAAATTTCGTAAGTTTTTACTACTAAATATGTGTATCGAATCTTCGTATAAGCGTATTCTGAGCCTAGATATAGAAGAATTAGTATAATAAAGATAATAATAAAGTCCTAAACATACAGAATACTCTAATATAAGCTTAATATTTGATTTTTACTCTTTAGCTAAGACAGCTTTCTAATAAGTTATTCTATTATAATACTTATTTATTAAAGTCGTTTTACTATAAGCCCAACTAGGGTGATTAAGAACTTTCTAATATTACTAGTATATAACTCCTAGCTTTCCATTCCTATTTAAGGCGATCTAATTAAAGTATTTCTAATATTTTATACGTTTCTTATCCTAAGTTATCTGTTTCTTTCTTTTAAAGTCGGTCTGAAGCTATTAGGTTATAAATTTATTACTTATTTTTAGAGAATATAGAATATATATTTTAATCTGGTCGGGATAAATACGTGTAAGATATTTAGAAGCTTTTAAAAGCTCGTGGAGGGTCTATTAGCTTCTTAATAAAATAAAAAAGAAAAGCTAAAATATAGAATTAGCAACATATTTAAGGAAATCTGATGGTGGCGTATTATATCCAGAGGAGAGGAATATATTAAATAATTAAAATATATTAAAGCTATATATAAAAAGGGACTTACTNGAAATATAGGTAGTGCTCAAGTTCTGCGGGATATAGTATAACTATATTATATATTTAAAATATATTTCCGCATTCTTATATACTAATTTTACTAACTTTCTATATAATATAATATAATATTTATCTTAGGTCCAAAAGAGGGCAAGCTTAATATTATTATATTAGTAGACTTATTTAAAAGACCTATTTTAAAAAATTACATAGAGGGTGGATGAAAATTAATAGAATTATAGTTAGATATATAGAACAGGTATAAGAAATAGTAATATATAATAATATGTTAGCGAATTTATCCATCCTAATTAGGAAAGGTATAAAAGAATTATATAATTTAGAATAGTTAGAATCGTAGTCAGGATGATTCTGACGAAATTTTATAACCTTAAGAATTAGTCCGGGTTATAAAGCTTAGACCTGGAACCGTTCAGGACCGGGTCGCGAGTCGGTAGGAGGGACCTAATATCAGGGTCGTGGCGAGGTCTATCCCTGACAATCTAAAACCGGATTAAATATAGGAGATTATAGTCTTTAAAACCTTTTAGCTAAATTATTTAAAAGTTAGACCGCTATAACTGAACGTTTAGAACGTTTGCGGATGCGGATTCAAAGTTAAACCCGTATCCGCGGATTTGCCGCAGCCTAGTCACAACATAAGCTGATACAGACAGCGGATGGTCGGATCGCAGCAACTGGGATAAGAAAAGGAAGGGTGGAGCGGGGTCTCCAATGGACTGAGTCATGATTGAGTTAATTAACTATATCAATATCACGCTCAGACCCATCCACCCATCGGCTGTTCTCGACCGCTCAGACGACCCCGGAATTTTTTTCGCTGCGACTCAGAGCCCCAGCGCTTCTGAAAGTACTTTTATTTAGTTCGGGTCTAGCGCCATTTGCCTCGTGGATAGCTCATCCAGTAGCTTAGGTCTATCGGTAACTTGCAGTTAAGTTACATTGCCAGAGCTTAACCCAGAGCAATTGCTGTTATGCCTATGCATAGTATGAAAGACCGCATCCTGTTTACATCACTTCGTTGAATGAGGAATGCTGAAT
Source organism: Aspergillus persii (assembly GCA_002215965.1). Lineage (NCBI taxonomy): Eukaryota > Fungi > Ascomycota > Eurotiomycetes > Eurotiales > Aspergillaceae > Aspergillus > Aspergillus persii. Next base: position 1,638,296 of record NGZO01000007.1, on the reverse strand, counting down.
GTTCACTAACACAAGATTTTCAGGCCGGTGACTAAGTCGATCGAAGTCTGTGTTGCCGGAAAGCGCGAACGCCGACAGTTTCAAAGGCTTCTTGAGGTCGTTGCCAGTCCATAGCCGGGGTTACCTCGCTTCACTACACCGCACATGCCCGGCCATTAGGTCGTGTGGAATTTCTAGCGAAGGTAAGGGAGGAGGCAGCTGGACATATATTAAGTTAGGTGATCTATGATTTATAGATCCACTCGATATATTCTCCAATGGGACTCATTTTATTCCTGTCCTAAATTAAGTATCGTTTCAGAGAAACCATACTACATGCAGTATTACAGCGCCTATGCAACCGCACAGACGGTACAAAGACCAGCTCACTGTTTTATTGCTGGCGTTACATTGAATATGCCCAGAGAATCCGTGCTTTTGACTGTGACCTATCATATCTCCCATCGAAAGACACTAACTATCCTAGAGGCTGGATTGATTGGTCTTGGTGACATGGCTATGCGTGATAGAATTAAATATCACATACAGGGTGGAGAGCGAATAGAGTTCTGATATTATCTACCATTCTCACAATCCCAGAGCTAGACTGCCTCGGCATACCTCTCCTCATCAAACTATAAAGGACCGTCACGGTCTAAGAGAGGAACGCTTTTAAGCACCTGAAAAATCCGAAGATCGCCATCGAACTTGAAATTGCGAGACGGTCCTGTCATTTCAAACGAAAGATATATATCTTTGTTCCTCAACCCCATTGCAGAGACGATCTTACTGGGCTATCTCGTGACTCAGTAGTAACCGTTGAATAGCACGGTAAGCCATCCTATTGCAAACGAGTCTCCACTTGGCTTACAGCGGGTAGATCCAATGTCGTACAACGTTTATCTTGTTGCGTATGCTGGCCTACCACGAGATCATTATGCCATATTTGTCGAGAAGAATGATTACTAAGTAGAACCCCAACAACGATCAACCAAAATGGTTGTTGGCGGTTAAATAACCCGCCGGCCCAGCCTTTTGCATGAGACTGCCTTCCGCTTCTTCTGACTTCTATTCCCATGCTCAGATAGATAGCGATGGCTATGGCATTTGCACTACCTTATTATGCGGCCGACATACCTTGCACTTTACCGACGGATGCAGAAATTGATAAAGCACCCGACATATCCCTGGAGTATGGAGGACGAAGAATTGTTGTAATCGGACACCATTTGGTGGTGAAATTCGGGAAAAGTGTAAATCTCACTGAAGGGGAGAATATGCTGTTTGTCCGAGAAAATACTAATATCTGAGTTTCTAAAGTTTATGCACTCTATTTGAACCCGAGCATGGGCAAAAATTATATTGTTATGGAAAAAGTGCCTGGCTAAACTCTTCTGTTACTGTGGTCATAGCTATATCTATTGGAGAAGGAATTTATTATTATTATACTATATAATTACTTTAGCGAGCTACGAAAGCTAATACCGCTGAATTATTATAGTAGTTTAGGTAAGCGATGTCTTCTCGACGAAATATTCTGGACATACGACCCTGAACTAGTAATTAATGGACCGTTTACGTCGGAAAACGCGCTTATTAAGGTAATAGCACTGAAGTATACCTACGATGGTCGCCCGTCCTATAGAGCCGACTTTTTTCGCTAGCATCTTCCGCGTGTTTTCCGTAACTATAATCTAACATTCACCCACGGTGACTTTTAAAGAAAAAATCTGTAAATTCAGAAGGTGATGGATGACGGTGGGCACGATATTCTAAAGTTTTAGGTTGCCGTTCTTGATTAGGAGAAATCCGGCTGGTATCTAAGCTGCTGGGAATACTGTCTTGCCGTCTGTGTATTACGTTAGGATGACGACTGGTGTCTTTGGATTGAAAGAGCGTTAGAATCATTTGACTCTGAATCTTCCTGGCTGTAAATAATTCGACTAGAACTATGGTCTTGAAGCTTGTTAATGTCACGAGCTGATATAATTTCCGTGATACGAGGAGAGGGCATTTCTTATTAGTTATCTGGTATTGGGATTATTCTTTCTAATCTATGGCACTCTTTTCTTTTTGCTTTCTTATGAATTATATGTAAATTTTCCGGCCGTTATCTACCCTCTGGTTGCTACATCTGATTCCGTTTGAAAAAAGCAACTTTGCATCTGTGGTAATTATTCAACTAACTCAACAAACATCCGACGAATGTCAGTCCGACATGCCTTTCAGGTCTTATAAAATCGCTCGTCAAGTGAATGTATTCCCCAGTTTGCATAAGCGTGATTTTCGAGCTCCGGGCTTGAGTCGGAGTTTGCTTGTACTTGAGGGGTATATTAACTATTGCCCGAGGCCGGCGTTACTATGCTGAACCGAGTAGAAGAGGGGGATTCGACGGACTTAGGTTCTGTCGCTATGTACAAATCGACGCCATTCTCTCCAATCTCCGGGACCACGATAGTTCACATCTTCATAGGCTACCTTACGCGAGACGATGGATTACGTAACTCCGCGGCCACGTGCCATAACGTAATCGGACAACGAACCGCCGGGACAACGAACCGCCGGTTAACTGTTACGACCACCTACCGCACTGCGCACCTCCGGACCGCAGTACGGGTAGGGCTCGCTCAGTAGGGCCGATCCGGGTCACATGATCCGCCCGTAGGGAAAAGGGGCTTTAGAACCACGGGTTCTGAAGACCAGTAATTAATTCTATAGCTACGGCATCCCTACTAATACGACCCCGTATTACGTACCCGACACATTATTCACACTATTCCAGACCTTAATTTAACAGTTCTAATTGCTCTAATTACGTGGACAGTCTATTAAAAGTACGCGTTGCGGCGGATTAACAAAATAGTAATTAAAAATATCCCGTAAAATACCTAACAAAGACTCTTTAATAAATCTTAAAATAAAATAACTTCTTCTTTAAAGAATAAAGAACCTCTAAGACCACCTATATTATATATAACTATATTAAATAAGATATAAGATACTATCTAGCACGCCGAAAAAGAATACACTACGGAAGAAATTAATATAATATTAAAAGAGGCCCGGAGAGAAGAAAAAAAACTAATAAAATAAAAAGAACTTTATATTCTATAACACCGTATAGCGGAAAGGAGGTCCCGTATATATTAATAAATCTATAATAATATTATAAAAGACTACTATCTAGGGTAGAATAAAAAAGAATCTATTAAACTCCTAGAAAGACTTTTAAAATCTATATCCGTATCCTCTAAACCTATAATCTTAATACAGGAATTAATATTCTTAGAGTCACCGATCATACCCGTAGTATGATCTATAATATAGAAAACTCTTATACTATTATCTAATTTAGTATAGTTCTCGGTAAAGGATCTATTCTAATACTAATACTTTATTAATTAATTAAAGGCCCACTTCTCCGAATATAGAGAATAATTTATTAATAACTACTATAAAATCTCCTGTACGGTAGGCTATCTAAATTTAAAATATTTAGATATCTAGTCTAGAGAAATATATACTTTTATAAAAAACCGTATCTAAGCTAAATTTAAAAACTTCTATTAAAAATATATTAATAACCCCCGTACCCTCGAACACTAATACGTATTATAATATAAAAGAATTTATTAAAAGGAATATGAAATAGTAATAGATCTTATAAACTATCTTTAATCCTTTAAAGAACATATGATACTACTATATACTAAAAAATATAGAAAAATCTATCTTTATATAAAGATACTCCCTATATTATAGCGAGAGTGCCTTCGTATAGAGAAAGAATTAAAAAAATATAATAATTATATAACTTATATTTAAACGCTCGAGAATAATATACCAGAATAGAGAGATTAACTAAGAAATCTTAGAAAAGAGAGAGCTAGGAACGCTAAGCTAAACACAGAGAATATAAAATAAGGCTCTAGTAATACGCTAGGATTCTTAACCAAGCGGAAATATCTAAGTGATTTCTATAATAGACTACGAGGAATCTATACAAGATATAACTAAATAAGCTACTATACTACTAAATACAGGGCGCCATAATCTAGTAATACGCTATCCCAGGTAAATAGGAATAAATATCTAATAAAAAAATAGTTAGACTAGCGTTAACTACTGCGGCAGCGCTAGACCTAAATAATAAAACTAACAGTTTAAAAATAATACTAGACGCTACTATCAGCACTACGGACTACTCTATTAAAATATACTATCTACTAGACTACAGAGCAGAAGCCAGTTTTATTAATTAAATATAAATTAAGTTATACTTACTAGACATAGAAGGCCTAGTACGGCTAGTTAAAATAATTAATAATATTATAATAAATAGCTACGGAAGTTATAAACTTGAAATCACTATTATAGATAATATAAACGAATTATATAATTAAAAGAAAAGCTTTAAAGCAGTAAATATAAAAGAATATAATATAATTCTAAAAATACTATAATTAAAAGTCATAAATCCAAATATATAATAAATAAAACTTAAATAGTTCTACCGCAGTACGGAGAGTGATTCGGATCAGATTAAAATCCTATTATTATAAGCTTATATAATAGCTATTCTTAATAACGCGCTAATATATATCCTAATTTTAAAAAAGATCGTAGATATAATTCCCGTGAAACTTAATACGGCTTCTTTAAATAGAATATTTAAAGAGTTCGATAACTTCAGCGATATTTTTTTAAAGAAAGAAGTAAATACCCTTATACTTTATAGAAATTATAATTATGCGATTAAAATCTAATCAGAGACTTAATTACCGTATAAATTAATTTATCCGTTATTTAAAAAAAAACTACAGGTATTACGGGAATATATCGAAACTATATTATAAAAAAAATAAATTAGACTATTAAAAAGTCCTGCGGATATCCCGATCCTATTTATACTAAAGAAAAATAATAGCTTATAACTATACATCGATTATAGAGGACTTAATACGATTATAATTAAGAATTACTACCCCCTACCGTTAATTAATAAGATTATAAACTATCTTAGAAGGGCTAAGATCTTTATATAACTAGACCTACGCGATGCATACTATTAGCTGTAGATTAGAAAAGAAGATAAATAATTAATAGCGTTCCGTACCCGTTACAGCTATTTCGAATACTAGATAATACTATTTAGTTTAGCTAACGCACCTGCGACGTTCTAGTTATATATTAATTATATAATAAGTAATCTGTTAGACGTTTATATAATAATTTATTTAGATAATATTTTTATCTATTCACAGAATAAAAGAAACCACACGTATTATATTAAAATAGTATTAAAGAGACTCTGTACCTACAAACTTTATATTAAACTAAATAAGTATATATTCCGTATTAATACTATTAAATTTCTAGAGTTTATTATCAGCCCTAAAAAAGTCTTAATAAAAAAAAATAAAATAAAAATTATTATAGAATAGCTAATACCTATATTAGTACGTGAGATCCAGATATTTCTAAAATTTATAAACTTCTACTATAAATTTATTAAAAAATATTTAAAAATCGTCGCAGCCCTAAATAAAATAATAAAAGATATATAAAATTTAAAAAGCTAAAAAAAAAGAACTATCCAGTTAATCCTAGAGGTAAAAGAAAGCTTTAAAAAGCTAAAGAATAAATTTATAGAAATACTACTACTGCGATACTTCGACCTAGAGCGGAAGATTTATATTAAGCCGGATATTTTAGAATTTATAATTATAAATATCTGTACGTAGCTCTAAAGAGAAAGAATTTAGAATCTTATTATCTTTCTATCCCGTAAACTATAGGATATAGAGACACGCTATAAGATTTATAATAAGGAACTACTCGTAATCGTTAAATATTTTAAATATTAGAGATACTACCTAGAGGGTAGTAAATATCCTATTATAATATTATTTAATTATACTAATCTACAGTACTTCATAACGACGAAAGAACTAACTAGATATTAGATAAAATAGATAGAGAGGCTAGCTATATTTAATTTTAGTATTAAATATTACTTAGGGATACGAAATCCCACAGATATACTAAATTATTATTTAGATTACGAGCCTAAGAAAGGAGAATATCTTAAGAATTCCATACTACTAATATTTTAGGAGAAGTTACGGGCTAGTTTAATAGAGAAAATTTTTATACTAACTACGATTAGCTTACTCGTATATAAGAAAAGTAACCCTGATATTAATCGCATCTATATTTAAAAAATAACCGTAGATAAGGTTCACACTGATGGTGATATAGGAATTCCGAATATTCTAATATTATAGTTTATAATACGTACAGCTATACAGTCCAAGACAGTATACTCGAGGAATATTACGGAATTAATAACTGATTTACTACAGAAAGTATAAGTAAAGAATAACTTTTCTAGGAAAATTCGGAATCATATTCGTTAAAATAACCTAAATACGCTAAGTGAACCGCTCTGGTATATATTAAATAATAGATTAATTAGATTTAAAAACCGTGTCTTTATCCCGAAATCCGTAGTAATGCGGTAGAAGATTATAAAAATTAATTATAACAATCCGTAAGGAGGATATCTAAGAGAAAAATACATCTTAGAGAATATTTAATAATAATATTATTAGTATAATATACGTCGAGAAATTAAGGAATACATATAATATTATGTAAGATATAAACAGATTACTATATATTAATATAAGCCATACGAGCTACTTAAGCCTCTATTAGTATTTATAATATTTATATAATAAATTAGTATAGACTTTATTACTGGGCTTCCACCCTTAAAATAAAATAGAGACATATACGACTCTATACTAATTATAATAGACTTCTTTTTAAAATATATATAATATATACCTACATAGAAAGAATTGACCGCAGAAGATCTTATAAAATTATTATATAATTATATATTTAGCTTAGTAGGTATTCTAAAGAATATTATTAACGATAGAGAATCTTTTTTTATAAATAAATATTAATTAACATTATATTACCTTCTCGCAGTGCAATAACGGCTCTTAACCGCCTATTATTTCTAAATCGATGGACAGACCGAGCGACAGAATTAAATATTAGAATACTTTTTTTATACGTATACGTGTTAGTAATAAAATAACTAAACTAGATAGCTACCATTAGCCTAGTTTATATATAATAATACAACATATATTACTACAAGTATATTTCTAAATATTACACTTATAGGCTTCCAGGACGATATCCGAGTTAATATTAAAATAGAAATTAATATTATAATAAATACTTTAGTAAAAAAGAGAGCCGGAGAACTACACGAAATATATAAATTTTTAAAAGAAAAACTTAGATAAAATAAGAATATAATAACTTAAACCGCGAATAAGAATCGTATTATAAAAATCTTTAAGATTAAAGACTAGGTCCTATTCTATATAAAAAACATCCAGACAGGAAGACCAGTTAAAAAATTTAATAATAAATAAATTAAATCTTTCTAAATTACCATAATTATAGATAAATAGATATATATACTTCTCCTTCTTCTAAAATTTAGATAATTTTATTTAATATTTTATATCTCACTGCTGGAACCAGGGGACGAATTAATAGATATTAATCTAAAAAAAAATAATATCCTAATCTAAGAAGGTAAAGAATAGCTAATTAAAAAAATTATAAGATATAAAAAGATCCGTAATACGGTAAAATACCTGGTTTAATAGAAGCACTAACCTATAGAAAATACTATATAAGAACTAAAAGAGAATATTTAAAATATAGAAATATTCGGAATCTATATATTAAACTAGTACTACGAGCTAAAAAAACCCGTAAGAAAAAAATAATCTAGAAAAAAATAACTTTAAATTATTTAAAATACCTTACACCGCGAAAATTTATATATAAAAGAAATGAAAAAAACTATCTACCCACCTACCCAACTAGTAATCTATATACTAAAAAAATTAAAAAACTATCTTATAATAGATAATAAGGGCAACTCGGGAACCGGAAACGGCGAAAAAATATAAGTCCTCTTATTATTACCCGGCGTATCTAGCGAAGCCGGAGTAAATACTATAATACATAGCTTATATATAGTAAGATTAATAACACGTATTATAGACTATAAGATAGCGGCGATCTCAGCGGTATCTAATATAAGATACCGACGAACAGAAAAAATCGTAAAATAAATTATATCAATAATATAAAGAAGGACCTACCACCACATATTAGTAAAGTCTAAAATTAATATATTAAATAATTTACCAGACAGCACGCAGGATAATTATAAATATCCCGATTATAGCCCTACGAGAGATAGTACTAATAAAATAACTTATTTTTATAGATTACGCACTACGTGGCGGGGAACCGGGCTAGATAATATAAATAGCGCTAGTATTATTTAATACTAGAACTTATCTATACTATTTAATTCTTATTAGCGTCGGCTTCCTCTTTCTCTTCCTTCTTTTCTTTTTTAACTTAACCGGTGAGGGACTCCGGCGAGAGGATACGGATAATATATATTATAAAAAAAGCTAATAAATAGGCAAAGTACTTAGCGGCGGTAGAATCAGTAGTAGGAATAATAGCGGCGTAGTAATATAAAATATAAATAAAGAGAAACGAGAGAGATAATATCTTATTTTTTATAATATTAATTAGTATTATAGCTCTAAATATAAAAGCGGAATATAAAGGTAAAAAGAAGATATTAAATATTTAAAAAGGAAAAGCGCGTAATGAGAATATAGACATCGACTAAAACTAATATAATAAAATAAATACGACCACCTATAAAGACTAAAGCAATAATACTAATTATTAATAATATAATAAATAAAAAATACAGTCTCCACGCCAGGATCTGCAACGATATAGTATATAATAATACGTTATCGCAGAGGAAAGAAAAAGGCAGAAATTAATATAAAATAAAAGGTAAAATATAATAAGAAAAAAATAAAGAAAATCAGTTAAAAAACAGGGGAGAAATACGTCTTAAAAAATATAATATAACCGCGATTACGCGACAGGGCGGATAATCTTAACCTATAATAATAACTTTTAAGACGCATGGAGGCTATAGATAATAGAATTTAAAATTAAAAATTAAATAAAAAATATAGATAGATATAATAAAGCTATATTACAAATTTAGAGATAAACGAAATTAAAATAAAAAAAAAATAGAAAAGAGAATCACGTATAGCACTGCGAAAAGAAGATATTAGAAAGAAAAAAGAAGAGAAAGAGAGATTATATTATAAAAAGAATTAAAGAAGAGCTACCTATATTTATTATTAGATAACTAACTATCTATTAATAATACTATTATATACTACCGTATTGGGCAATACACGACCTTAAAATACTGACTAATTAGATATACCGAAATAAATAAACGCTAAACCGGCCGACTCGAACTATAATATAGTATTTACTACGTTCCGACGAGCCGCAGGGGATTAATCTAAAGAAAAATTAAACTAAGGCCCGTATACACACGGCCGTAGGTACCCTAGATATCTAAACTTAATATCTTAAATATTTAAACTACGAGGCCGTGGTCTCGAGAAGAAAGAAGGCAGTTATTATAATCATCTACCGCACTACGCATCTCTAGACCGTAGTATAGGTAGGGCTCGCTTAATAGAGCCGATCCGGGTCACATAATCCGCTTATAGGGAAAAGAGGCTTTAAAACCACGGGTTCTAAAGACCAGCAATTAATTCTATAGCTACGGCACCCCTACCAATACGACCCCGCATTACGTACCCGACACGTTGTCCACACTATCCCAGACCTTGGTCTAACATCAACCTACCAAAATGCCTAACAATCGATTTTAATGAAGCAATTCAACCCATATTAATTAGCTATATAGAATAGAATTAGGATATATCTCTATCTGGATATTTAAGATAATTATGGCCCTCTTTACCGCACATACTGCAGCGAGGTGGCCGGCGTTAATTATTCTAATTACCCCTTTTTTTTACAGCTTCATCATCCTTCTTAGAAGTAATTAGACGTGTAGTACGGTCATCTAGAGTGCCTCCTTTCTGTAAGAATTACTTTAAAGTCTTTTTCTTATTCTTTTTATACTACTCTATTACACGAAGCTAATCTAATTCTTACTAAATTAACGTAGTATTCTGCATTACTATTTCCGTATATTTATACACCTTTTTAAGCGCTTGTTCTGTAACTAGCGACGATAATCCCACCTCTTATAATATCGCTATCTCTGCTTTTTAATAATTCAGTTAATATAGGCTTAGAGGCGTTTTATCGAGATATATAGATTAATTTGATAATAAAGTTAAAGGTGGAGAAAGTATCCGATTTTTCAGTAGCTTTAGATTTTAAAGTACTTAGTCAGGATTATACGGGATCAGCCCTATAACGGAGAAAGCCTTATTTATATTTAAATTATTAAAGGCTTTAGCATGCACCTAGTAGTAATAATATAGAAAATCGATTTTATTAATAAAGTAAATACCTTACTATATAGCGTTACTAATTCAACGGCCGTATAGGGTTTTTAGCGATATAAAACAAGCAATATTAAGCGGTTAAAATTTATAAGATAAATAAGGCGGCATATATAAAGAAATAATCGATTTTTTTTATAAAATTAATTAAATTTAAAGATTAAATAACTTCCATAGCCGTTAAGGATTAAGAGGTAATATTATCTCTTTATATTTAAGGCCGTATATTTATTAAAGAATTAAAGCTATTCAAACTTAATTTTATTATTTATCTATCTATTTTTATTTATACTGATCTGCCAGTCATCGGAAATAGCTTTAAATTACTTCTCTTAGTATAGTTTACCCGTAAAGATAATCTAAGAAGGTAGTACGCTACTTATAACATAAATCGTGATAATAGAAGTAATCTATTCATAATTACCAGATTATAGAAATCTTATATTCGTCTTACGGGATTCAGCGCCGTATATAACCTTCGTAGTTAAGGTAACTCCTATTTAGAACCCCGTTTTATTTATATTATAAATATCTTGTTCAAAAATCCTATACTTTTATACGGTATTTTACACTAATTTAAACTATTACTTTATAATCTTAGAATCTTCATACTTTACACGCTGATAATTAAACCGTTTCGTGTATTTTAACTTTAATTCGGCTTCGTGGCGATAAATAAATCAATTAACCTAGTAATCACTAAGATAGGCGGTATTTTACTACTTCGATTTTAAAGATATAAGGAGTTAAGCAAGATAACGGACTTTCGTAATAGTAAGGAGATAGCCTTGTAAATTTAACTCTAGAATCCTTCGCTTTAAAACTAATTTATTATTATTAGAAAGCTTTCTCAAATTTACCTCCAATTCAACGCGAGATTTAACTCCTTTTAATCGTCCTTTAAAGGTGCTTATCTTGATATCAAAAGTAGCAGCGCATACTTGCTTAGAGGCGAATTAGCCTTTATTAAAGGCCTTACAAGCAAGCTCTAACCTCTTATCTCGAGATAGAGGCACTATATGATCGAATAACTTCAATTTTGATTGAATTATGAAAGGTTGAATATGTGTGATTTGAAGCGGTGAGGAAGGCAGCAGACCGCCGGCGGTTCGTTGTCCCGGCGGTTCGTTGTCCGATTACGTTAGCTAATTTGGTTAGTTAACTTAACTAGTTAGTTATGCCAGCCAGCTGAGTCATCAGAGATATGCGCAGAATATACATGACTTGTACATACATTTCAAGATATGGATCATGTCCGGACGCCCGAGCGTATGCGTCCCGAATACGAAGACGAGCGAGAGAGCGCAGCCTTGGCCATCCATGCCGCGCATCAACGTGGACAGCGTTGGACATTAACACTGCCTCGAAATCAGGCAGCAGGATTCGCTTTACTCCATAGGCCCCGGTCCAAGCATGGCGGAGTCCAACTCGTTTGGCCGCGACTCGATATCAATAATGGAAGGATATGCGGGGTAGAGACTCGAAAAGGGGGAGGCCCCTAAGGACCTCAGGTCGTTTACAACCAGAACGGAGACCACTCGTTTTGTGAATCGGAACTCCGTACAACAACGGGGAGTCGATCGTCATCGCCAAGCTTTTTTGCGCCTAAGCTCTCGCAAAGGCCCTGCACTTCCGTTCCGGGCGGTATTGTGACCAAACGTGACAATGCGCCCGATACCCGCTCTTGTTGATACCGGTGGGTAATTGTGGTATGGTGTGGTACCGGGGTCTGGCGTATCGAACTGTTCGTCAGACCTTCCTCCTAGAGGCACGCAGTATTGCTCCCGCACTAGAAACAATAAACTGCGTTCGAGAAGTTCTTGGCGATCAGGAACCGCCGATTTTCCTGTCTCGTTTGACATTTCAACTTCAGATCTGTCTTGCGTGGTTTCATGGAATGTGACATTCCAGTAGTTAATGGTCTGGAACGTTGTGCCGGACAAACGAGGTATGTGCCTAGTACGGAGTAATCAATCTGCTGGATTGGTCTCCATGGCAGGCCCACCTCGGATACATACTCTTGTACAATCGGACATCGGCACATCAGCTGATGTCAACTCGGATGATTTACTCCGTCGTCTCTGCGAAAACACCCGCACAAAAAGTAAAGATTTACTACAGAGTACAGTAGTTCATTTCTCGTTCCGATGATCGATGCAAGAGTCGATCTTAGGCTAGGTGTTGGTCGTAGCTAAACATTAAACTAAGGGGGGCAAAAAAAAAAAAAAGAGCGCACACAATTGCAAGCTTGAAAACTATTGACCGTGCGTATTGCGGTTATTGGGCATCATTCCAGGCCTTGTACACGATCTTGCTGCCGTATTTCTGGCCCTTCTTGAGGACCACCATGTGGCGCCAGTCAGGCTCGTTGATCGCATTGACAAAGCGACTAGGCTCGATGCAGAATCCCGAGAAGGGCGTGCGGGCAGGATTGCCCTCCACGGCGGGCACGTTGTTTCCTTGGCCGGTATAGAACTGGAACGCGGGCTCCGTGCTATGGACCTGCAGGTTGATGCGCGAGCCCGGGTGGTGGAATTCGGCTAGCAGTCTCAGTGGTTGGTCGCGCGTATCCAGGCGGATCTCGGCGACGTCGCGGTCCATGACAAACACGTCGTCGAAGGCGGGTTGGTTCGGTCCGATGGTGAATGGCTCGGTAACTCCGCGGGGATAGGCCTCGATCGTGCCTGAAGGGATCCCAGTCTTGTCCAGCGGCAAGTAATCCTGGGTCGAAAGCTTTGCCGAAGTGCCGTCGATGGTCTCGTCGCCGCTCAGGTTGAAATAACTAGAAGAAAAGCCCAAGGCTTCAATCACCCAGATCTTTGTGTGTCTTCGTTGATACATAGGCGTTTCTTACCTGTGGTTGGTCAGGTTGACCACCGTCTCGTCACACTCATCTCCCACTAATTCAACTTCGTATTCTATGGACAATGCCGTCCGGGAGACATCCCCACCGGCCTCCTCCTCGCCCGTTGTGTAGAAGACCCTCACTTCCACCGTGCCGGGATATCCTGCCTCCAAGTGCTCGCTCCTGTAGGTGTAGAGCAGGGCATCTTTGCCATTCCGCCGAACCAAGAAGGGTCCCTCGAAATCGCGTCGTCCCCACCCCTGACTCCCGCCGTGCAGCGCATTTGGGGCGTCGTTGGTTTCCAGCTGGTAGGCTTGGTTGTTGAGGGAGTTGATTTTGCCGTCCTTGATGCGATTCGCCACGCGACCGATCGTGGCGCCGAACCAGGGGGCGTTGTATTTCTCGTAGTGTTCCTTCTTGGAGAAACCCAGCACGATGTTTTGACCGGCGACGTTCAGTTCCTGGATGATGGCGCCCAGGGAGGTGAACTTGACGGAGGACGGCTGAGCCATGTTGGTATCGTAAGAGAGATTGGCCGTTGATGGCTGCGAGGGTAGCGAGAAGTGGCTGTGTGACAGGAATGGACAATGGATATATTATAACTGCTGGGAGAAGAACGAGGGGCAGTTGAGCTGCTACCCCGCAGCCCCTACTCCGGAGAAACGCTTGACTATTAGCCTAATAAGTTTAACCGTCATGGCAAGCTGAATTGGATATTTTGGCAGCGACGAGGATCGAGGAGATTTTCCCCGACTTCCAATCGTTTCGTTTCCTTTCGTCAGGACTCTGCTGCTCCCACCTGACAATTACCCCAAAGGGTAAACCTCCGGCGAGACTGGTGACTCAGGCAGCAATATCGGTGGGCACAACATTTGACTGTGCTGGATGTCGGTACAATAATGTTGAGTGATTTATGTACGAGGGAAGGCCCCGGACACGCTTCTAAGTAGATCGGAAATACTAACAAACCCTACGGAGTACTGATTATTACCTACCGAGCAAAAATCTACGAGCACCCTGATGTCTGCCCTTCCTGTTCTAGTAGGTGAGCAGTGTCGCCCTGAGGTCGCGCGACTTGGGTGATGGATCGGGTCGTGGGTGCAATACGGATGTTTGAGAAAGAAACTGGGGAATGGAGATTAGGCGGTGTGCTGGGTTCGTAAACACGGAGGTTGCGAGGGAATTCCAGTCTCTTAGCCGCGTAATGGTGGATAGTTACTTCCTATTCTCAGCTAAACATTCAGGACAGTTAAGTCGACCCCATTGTTATGCGCTATGGATTCAGAGATCGCAAGATTAAGACGCCAGCTTGAAGAGGCAGAGAAACGCGAGAATGAAGCACGACGACGAGAGACAGAAGCCAAACGACGCCAGGAAGAAGCGGAGCAAAAGATCGAGCCGAATTCGCTTTACAGACTGCTTGATGGATGCCATAATCTCCTTTCTCAGGCAATTCAAATTGAGACAAATGCGACATTGACAACACAAGGCGATACGACGAATCCGGCCAACAGGTTATTCCCCAAGCAGATTCTCCCGTGGGATGATTTCCCTTGGGTACAAGAGAAGATCTGGGAGAAATTTGACAATGAGCCAGTTTTGACTTCACAGCGCCTCTTCGCGTCGAATAACCAGTTGGAATATGTCCGCGGAAACATCAATAATAAGCCGATCTATTCTGAAGGCTCTTTACGAAATTTCCAGCGTGATACAGTCGACAACTTTGTGGAGAGTATCATTGACGCTTTATCACAGGATAAAAGCCTCCGCACGAAATTCCACCTCGAGGGCAGGATAGCTTTTGAAGATCGTGCGAACCCAGAAGGCCCAACGGAGACTTCACTTGAAGAAGCAACAGGGCAACTCATAAGTTAACTCTTGCTGAGTTGACCGCAGGACTTCACAAGATAGAGCCTGCCCAGGATGTCATTGACAAAGACGGCGACACATTTGAGTTCCATGCTACCCGTCTGGTCACAGCCGTCATAACACAGTTATTCTCTGATATGATTGATAGCGGGGTCAAAGATGGCTACATTTGCACTGGAGAGGCTTCTGTTTTTCTTCATATTCCGGACGACCCAACACGGGTATATTATCATCTTTGTGTTCCCAATCAAGATGTCCTACCAGATGAAGAATGTCGTCTGCACCGAACAGCTGTTGGTCAAGTGCTCGCATTCACGCTGAATGCACTGGCTACTGGACCACCGCCTCAGGAATGGTATGACGCGGCACGAGAGAAGCTCTTGACATGGAAGGTAGAATATCTCGACGTCTTGAAAGACATCCCTCCATCGGTGCTGAAAGACCCTCCTTCCTCTGAATATAAGCCGTTGTCTTGGAAGCCTGTTCAGCGGTCGCCTTACGACACTCGCTCTCGAGCTCGCTGTCAGCCTAATCGAACAACACCAGAGGGGAGTTCAGGAGAAAACAGCGACAGTGATGGCGACTTTCCCTCGCCGTCTCCCGCAACAGATACGCGCAGTCGAATCAGCCGGGGTGGTCGGGGTAGGCAGGGACGAGGGCGGCCAGACCGTGAACAAAAACACTCAGCTAATTCGAGGGATTCCACGAGGACCACTCGACCATATTGTACTATGAAATGCATTCGTGGTCTGGTCAGTCGCGGTCGCCTAGACCCGGAATGTCCTAATTTTAAGGAACATGGCACCGTACGTCATCCACTTGCCCCAAGAGTGTTTATACAGCGGCTCCATGAGCAGCTCTTGCGGGATCGTAACGACGGCTTCGAGCAACTGCATATATGCGGTCGAACGGGCTACTTGCTAAAAGCATCACTTCTGTCCCACGGCTATACTGTTGTGATCAAAGCTACTACGGCGCAAAAAGAGCACAGTCTGCGGGCTGAAAGGACCGTGTACAGTCGTTTACATTCTTTGCAGGGAAGCCAGATCCCTGTTTGCGTTGGATACTTCAAACCTCGCATCGCATATTGGTATCATGGTGAACTTATGACTGATATGATGATCCTCAGCTGGTCTGGGATCCGTGTTCAAAGTATAATCAACCAGAGGAATGCCCCATTCTTCGATAACGAACGGGGTCGGCTGGCGAACGTCCTCCGCTCGTATGGGGTTGTTAACGAGGATGACGCATGGCGCAACATACTTTGGGATGAAAATTCTGGCCGTGTTGTCATGATTGATTTTGAGGAGGTGTCTTGGCTGAGAAAACGCATGCCACTGGAGTCGACAACGGGAAATGTCGTGCGAAAACGCCTCATTCATAAAAAGGAACCTGTCTGTGCACGCTACGCCGACAACTTCAGCTCTTCAGGCCTGAAGAATTTCTAAACAGATTATCGGGCATTATGTATTTATTATTGGCACAATACTTATCTGTTCATGTGGTTAATTTTGAGTGTTCGGACACCTTCGCTGCATCTAAAAAAAGGTGAAATCTAGACCTCTGGATGGTCAAGGCTGCGTACTTCCACAATTGGACCAGAATAAGCATCCACGTGTTGGGTGGCATTGGCATTTGGCACTCCTTCGGACAATGGATTGCCCATAGCACCTAAATCCTAAATATACGGGGTACAGTGCCAACCATCCATATTAACCACCTGCCGGTCATTTGGTTATTATTCTCCCGGGTCGGCGTCCGCGGAGGACGCGGAGGGCGCTTACCCCGACGCCGAGTCCGACAGCCACCTTGGGTTTTTCTTGGATGTAGTTTTCGTATGATAAACCATTCATGAAAGATATCCACATGAACGCATCCAGTGTCGATGTAATGCTCGGCATCCCGTGCGTTACTTGGTATCGACGCCGTAAGTCGAGCAGAATGTTCAAGTGCAAAGTTATAGCTACTTGGCCGCGATATCCTTGCCTTCTTGGGTAATATGCAACGGCTGGGCATATCTAGGCATGTACTGTATGTATGGGTGTATATTACAGTAATACGCTGGGTGTATGTATTGTTGTATTTACCTAGCTCGATCAGGTACTACTACCTACTGCGAAAGTTACTTCCACGCCTTAAGTAGGGTACACTTAGGTAGCTAGCCACCTTTATCTGCGGAATAGATACGAATTACGAAGTATAAAGATGACCTCATGCATCATGCACGGTGCGACCCTAGCAGGCCTTTAAAAAAAGAAAGGGAAAGAAAAACGGCAGAAATTCTAGACTGGGGGAGGCATTCAATCGATGGGCAAAAAAAGGAGAAAAAAAAAAAAAGACTCCGTAGAAAGTCTCCGACTTGATTACCAACGATTATCAAGCCCACTTTTCCCTTCTGTTAGGCCTCGTTCGGGTCTCTCTACCTGGAACCGTCCCTGTTACTGGAAACTAACTATGTCTGAAGTATAACTACGAGCAGTACGAAGTACAGTCCTTTGTGTTTGTCTGCCTTGGACCCTGGATCCAGCGAGCTCAAAATATTAAATGAAAGAGTACCTTAGATAGTGAGTGGCTCGAGCAAATCAAAAAGTTTCTCTGGATACGAGTACGACGAAGGATACAGGAGGCTGGAAAACCAACAAGATCCTCTCAGGCAGAAGGAAAAAGGAATCAAATGCCAAAAAGGGAAACGGTCTAAAATGGTCGGAGATCCATTCTTGGTATTGACTCCAGGAGGCCTCGAGATTGAATCACCGAATCAGGAATTCATGGATTCTGCCATAATCCGGAACAAACAATAAAGCCAAATCCCGGCTGGAACTCCGACCAGGTTGTCCAGACTCGAGACTAGAGAGACAATTGAAGAAGCTGTTGTTGGGTTGGTCGGGAGGTCGGCATTTCGGCCACTTCTCACGGAGTCATGGGCTTATGCGTACGGGGTAACGGGGCCCCTATTTCCTCTCTCTCACTTTTTTTTTTTTTTTTTTTTTTTTCCCGG